>JABUQX010017187.1:15000-43417 GCA_015478945.1 Trachelipus rathkii | reverse complement strand
GATGTGCTTCGTTCAGTCTTGGTTTAGGTGTTTAACCGTTTCGCATTTATCGTGGCTGCTTTCGCGTTTTCGTGCGCCGCTTCATATATATATATATATATATATATATATATATACATATATACAATAATGTTAAAAAATATACGTTTTTTTTTTTACAAGTGTTTTTTTTTTTTTTAAATATACATTTTTTTTGTTACAAGTTGTTTTTGTTTTTGTTTTTTTTTTGGGGGGGGGGGTGGTTTGGGCCCCCACACTGACAGAAGGAAAAAAAACAACCATCAGTATGTTGATGGGAGTTATAGCGCACATACATGCACATTTCCAATTAATTTGGAATTGGTTTTTCGTGCAAAGTGGTTTTTAGAGCTCAGCTCGGGGGGAGGGGCTCCATAAAATTTCATGAAATTTGGTGTGGAATGAGATTAAGGATGGGTCACAGGAATGAATCAAATATCATACTAATTTAAAAATTACTTAATGCAGTGAATGCTGGAAAAGTCTCAAAATGGCCGCTCAAAAACGCTGAAAATTTGTGAAATTTTTCAATGATAAAAATTTCCCAAAATTCCAAAAAAATGGAAACCTTGAACCATTATAACAATTTTTCCTCATAAATTAAATAATTAATAGGAACACCAAATTTTTTCCCTCTAGACCTCATATTTACCAGAGATACTACAGCAATGGAGTTGTTTTTATGTAATCAATGGGCTTGGTTTTTTTTTGTGTAACAGCACTATATATGGATGGGTTGGGTATCATATAGTATATTTAGACGAAGCCAAATTGGCTGGTTTTTAGTTACAGTAGTTATTAATGTTATTCTGCATGTGTGACCATAACTTAGTTATTAAGGCATGTGGATGGTTTGGGTATCGTATATAATTTTTTTTTTTTTTTTTTTAAGCCAAATTGGTGGGTTTTTAGTTACAGGAATTTGACAAGCCCTAGGGTGCTTTGTGGATTTGCATGAGAGCATGTTCGGTTTGTGGGTTGACTGGGACAGTCTTGATAGGTCCATGTGGCTTCTTACCATCCCTATATATCTTTCGTTCTTTTCTTCTTCTCAGTTGTTTTCATGTGTGCAAACTGTTAACTGTTTTTCGGAGTGCTCTCTCCATTAGTGATCTTTTTGTATATTTTTAGCCCTCATTACAGTTCCTAAGATGAAAATTGTTGTTAGTGATACCTGCAAGAATAAGCATAAGCAAATTACTGTGGATGTAAAGAAAGAACATAGCAAAACATAAAGGTTTCCTTGTTTCTGATCTAGCTAAGCAATACAATATGCACTGTCTATAATTAAAATTAAAGAGTATTTTTATCTCATTTTATGTAGTACAGTATTATTATTCAAACCAAAAAACATTTGAAAAACTAAAAAATATGGTTTCTGAAGCTGAAATGGATTAATTATATTTGCATTAATTTCAATGGGAAAATTGATTTGGTTTGACCAGAGCTCTAGAATGGATTGTCACACACCGAGGTTCCACTGAATGACCTTTCAGAACTTTTCCAAAATTTTTACAACCAGAGATGTTGAGCTAACTTGTTGATGATGAGCTAAGATTAAAGAGTATGTTCCATGAAAATCTGGATTTATATTCTTCTTAAGCAAGATTTTCAGAATGTGCAATGAAATTCTTTTAAGATTCTTGAGTTTTCTGGAATGCTCTGATATAAATAAATAGCAGTCATATATATAAGTATTTTATCTTTTTTAAGCTTCAGGTAGATCCTTCTTGACCTTAAGCTTTACAATCAGTGTTTAGTTAAGGTTGCTCTGATATATCATCCAATCGAAATGCCTTAGGGTTTCTTTATAGAGGTCTATACTAACATGAATCATTTTTAAGCAATAGACCATACAATGTTACAAATTTTCATTGATACAATGATGAAATCAGTTTCTTTTTATATTGTTAGAAATAATTTTCCAAATTGCTTGATGCTAACTCTGAACATAGTATAAATAATAGAGGTACAAATAGATCAAACTATAACAAAGACTGTTGAAACAAAATGAAGAGTCCCTCTAGGTAGTATCCTCTCATTTTTTTCTAAAGTAATATACTGGTATGATCTTTTTATGGAATGACCATGTTCCTGCTTAAACAATTCAGAAAGCTTTATAATCACTGATTAAAGACCTGTGAATTAAATTTTTTAGTTAAAAAAAAATAAATAAAAAATTGTGTATTCACAAGATGTCTTCTAAATGATCCCCCTCATATAACTATGTACCGGTATGAGAACTAATTCAAATATAAAACCACATTCCTTTAACCCATTAACACCCCTGACCTCTACCCGAGGAAGGCCACAATTGATGAATTCACTGTCCCCTTTAAATTCTCAATCTCAGATAAGAGTAAACCTCTACAATCAACCTGTTATCAATTAATTTTCTGAAATGGGGCAAAAACAAGGAGTGTTAAATAAATTATGATAAAAAATAATTCGATTTACTATACCTAGTAAATAAATAAGCCCTAAAATTCTCTATAGTATATGTTAACATGATAAACGAGAATAAATTGAATTGACTAAACCTAGACATTGTCATTTATTTGATGTGATTCTCCTTTTTTGAGGAAACACCAATCAAATACATGGAAGAACTGTTCAGCAAGACTTACTCGCTTACATATTTTTATTGATTACCATACTATTTTTGGTCATGAGAAAAATATTATATATTGGTTGGTTTTAATTATTCTGTGATTGTTAATGTAAAATTTTCTTTCTTGAGCCTTTTCTGAATATTTATTTCTTTAGAAAAATTAATTTATTTGAAATCCTTTTATAATATACAGCTGTATGTTGCCCTTGTTGTTTCTGTGCACATTAAATTTGTAAAAGTTTGTGATTACATAAGTATGTAAAAAAAAAATGGCAAATTTTTTTTTTACACTCGTTAGGTACTTATTATTGGACTCTAGTCTGAGTTCTCAAAACTTGGCTGACTCCCTGAGTCTTGGACTCAATCAGACTTTGTACGTTATAATTGTAATAATAATTATAATATGAAACTTAATAGTAAACAAAACTATTATTGTTATTAGGCTACTTTTTCGAAAACCTTACAAATATGCTTACTAAATTTATTGAAGGTTAGGTTAACCTCTTTACAATAAAAATCTTGATTTACACCTGGCCGCAGTGAGGTTTTCAGAAAACCTATCAAATTTCTTTAAATTTGATTTTCATGGATGGAAAATTATCAGCTACCAAACTGTATATAATAAACAAATGTATATACAGTATATTTTATTACTTTAATCAATTAATTAATGTACTAGATAGTGTCAGGAATGAAAAAATGTTATAATGTATATATATGGCAAATAAAGATATTTAAAAGAGTTTGGTGGTAACCACCATTATAATTATTGAAACCATTGAAAATACAAATAGTTAATTTACTTCATTTAAAACTTATTAATCATAATATTGGCCTAATAATTTGTGTAAAAATATATTTGAGTAATGTTTATAAAAGGTATTAATATAAGGGTGTAACAAACATGTTTAAAAGAAGGCCTGGACTTAAGTCCCCAATGTGTGTTTATATCACATGACCATTCCTTATTAAAAGCAATTAAAATTGAATGATTGAATTGAAAGATGTAAATCTTGTTGCAATAAGTTTGTTTAAGTAGGATTTAATGATCTGATTTGTTGGACACTGCATGAAGAATCTTAGATATTAAAAGAACCTTCACCAAGGAATGCACCTACGGGTTTAATTTTGCAATGGTAATTCAAATTAATATTTACCCGATTTTTTGCCTTTGGTGGCTAGCATCAGGGGTTATGGATTTGGTTTTCAAATTTTCCAACTCTAAAGTTGACCCTACTTCAAAATCTGACTCCTAAAACCCTGAATTAACCCAGCCCAAAAATATATCCACAATTGTATATTCTCCTCTTATATTGTTTGACTTAATCTTATAGTCTACTTTGATCCTAACTCCATCCAATAAATGTCTGACTCTGGTAATTCTTCCTAAACTGCTATTATTATTTATATATAATGGTAATTATTTTTATATTGATTTAATTAACATACTGTAATTAATTATTTAATTTTAGTATTTTATTAATTCAAATTTCAAATCCTTCAATTTTGAAAGTTTTATTTTTATTTTTCAGTTCTTCAAAACAGTGGGAAGACATGTATGTAAAAGGTGTTGTGAGAGGAAGCGCTTTAAGCCTTCTTGGAATTGGGCTTCCATCATCTTTGCTTTATGTTTGTCATGCCCCTAACACAGTGTTTCCAACTCTACTGTCAATATTGTCAGAGCAAAATTTATTCATGGTGAGTATATATATAATATATATATAAATATGATTTAGTTTGAGGTAGAGTGATATTAGAGTAGTAAATATATATAGTATATATATATATATATATATATATTTATTATATTATATATATATATATATATATATATATATATATATATATATAAAAATTATACTTTATGCTATATATATATAGATATATATATATATATAGTATATATATATATATATATATATATATATATATATATATATATATATATTATAATATATTATTTTAATGGGTTGTACCGGAACCAGAAATTTTGGTTCCGGCTGGAACCGAAAGCCGGAATCACAAAAAAAATTCCGGCCGGAACCGGAATTTCTAATGAACTTCCTTTAACTATAAAGAAAGTTTAAAAAAATTAATTCTATATAACTTTATTAAATTATAAAATCTTTATTTATATATATAAATATATAATATATATATATATAATATATATATAATATACTATATATATATATATATATATATATATTATATTATTATATATATATATTGTACGGCGAAGGGGGCAACCCTGCCAATAGTCGAAAAAGAAAAAGAAAACCCTAAGCGCAGAAAGCTAATAGGAAAGAAGTTGATCGACTGATCAGCAAGAAAGCGCCAGCCCAGCCGTTGCGCAACTCTTTTGTAGAGAAAAAGGAAAAAGAAGGAAGGATCACGGGATACTCTATTCGTTACTAAGGTGACTATCTATGAAATAAAACGCAGACACACAAAATCATATAAAAATATATAATTAAAAAAAACAGACATATATACAGCTTGTGCTTTGCACCATACAGTTCTTTAATATATAAAAAATGATACAAAATATAGTAGTTAATGAACGCGGACCCGATCGTAGAGGTAGTAAAATAGCACTACCAGAACGATCAATAAACCTATATAAATATAGGAATATTCTCGCGACTGATAGTCAATTCGAGTGCAAATTTATTAAATTACTTAAATCAGAGACACGTGCAAGTGTCAGAATATATAAATGGACGAGTCAATCAGACAATCCATACAATTACAGTGGTCAATCGACGCTGACGGGATCGTAAAGGTAATAAAATTGAATTACAAGAACGATCGATATTCTCGCGAAGATAGCCACAGAGTATACACTATTCGAAAATATAAGTCGCACAACTTTAAGATGGCAGAATATGGTAATTTTCGGGTTAATAATTATTAACTCGCGCTATCAAAATATGCATATATTTAGATATATGCATATTTAAGGTAAGTTATAAAAATAGTTATTTTTCGGTTATTTAACAACTACAATAATGATAATCTTAAATACAGGCACAAGGCAATTAGCAGATTCGGGATTATATAAAAATAAATTGTTGTAAATAATGTGAATAAAATTCCCAGAACATATATTAGTCAGCTCAATTTAGTAAAAATTTAGATTATCGATTGCAACAAACTATGTGCGTTAAAGATAGTGCCGATCACAAATTAAACCATAATTAATGGAACACGTAACTTGTTCATCTGTGACCACTCGACCCTCCGGTAGCGTCAACTAAGCGGCAGCATTCAATATATGGGCCGCAAATTCGGCTATGATTCAGGGCAATTATTGGGCCGCGGTTGAACAATAACCAGATGGCGAACAACCGGCCAAGGAAGGACTGGGCACTCAGTTCATAAACGATTATGTCCCGTGAAAAAAAATCGATCATATGATCCCAGCCGACAATCACAATGGCTCAAGCCCGGAGCAACAGCTCCCAGTTTCGATCCCTGCAAAAATGCAGTTATCAGACCTCTAACGCAACTCTTAAATTAGCAATGACAAAGTTATTTGAAAGTATTGCACCATAAAATTATAAAAGCAGGGTGCACATACCCTTTGGAGGGGACTAGAATTCCTCGATTATAACTGTAGCAGAATAGCTACTATCTTCACAATGTAGTAAAATCGAGAAATGAAAGTATCAGAATAACAATACTTCTTCATGAAAAACTTCCTTTGCACTGACAAATTTCACCTCTACTATCTTTTACTTTGTCAGTCCTAATTACCTGTATTTATAATACCTGAAAAGGACAGGTGGTAATAAGCAACATGAATAAAATGTGGGCATGCATATTTTAATATATATATATATATATTAAAATACACATAGGCCCTTCAACTTAACTTGTATTACTTGACCCCAGGACTGCCATCGATCTCCTCTCCTAGTCTTCCATTGTCTCGTGTGCACCTTCTGCACTCCTACTTTTCACTACCCGCTTGAGATGGGCACATCACCTGGAAAGGGGAAAAAAGAATGCAATGGCAGCAGGCCCATTACATTATCCCCCACCAGAAAATGGCCCATTTTCTCAACAAACAGGAAAAAGATGCCAGTTGACCAAGTCCCAGGGTAACCGTAACATTGCCAGCTACCCCAATAAGCGCGAGAAACCAACATAATACCCCATATATAATTTACAATCCCACATTTGAGAAAAGCCATAATAAAAATTTAAACCAACAATTATCCAATTAAGAGCTTACAACATTGCTCGTTACACATAAATATTTTACAGATATAGGTTATTAATTGTATAACGTAGCATGATCTTTAACATGCAACATTATTCTTTGTATAAAGTGGGGCATGATCTTGACATGTAACATAATTCTTTTACTTATGACACGGTGCATATTACACCACTCCTGTGTGATTACATCCATAGCGAGTCAACCTCGGAATCTCCGATGACCAGAATGTTCTTCATCTGCAAATAAAAATATATCTTTTAGAACAAAGCAATGGTCATATATCGTAATGAACAATAAAATGAAAAATAAGGACCTGTAAGGCAATTAGTAATTAATACATCGGAATTCATCATATTATACTCATTTTAAGTTCGCCATCGAAATGCTTTTCGGAAGCACGGCTGGATCATGACATATAACACGGCTGCTTTGTTGCTTTTGTGACGCAGATGCATATTTTAATTTATGTTTCAATCAATACTCGACATTACTTTCTTGCGGTACGATTTATGCTAAATGAACATTTTTTTATTTTAAATATTTTCCTCAACAAGTAATTTATTTTTATTTATTTATTTTATTTTTTTTTTCTCCATTTTCAATTTTACGGTGTTAACACTACGCTTTTTCGCAATAACAATGTAAAAAAAAAATAAAAAAAATTCTCAATTACATTTTATCAATAGATAGTTATTAGTTTATTTTGTGATTAATTGTTTAGCTATGTTACTTGGCCTTCGGCGCTGATATTCCAGAGGCACAGCCATGGTATTGGATAATTCCGCTACCGCCCCCCTGGATCTCGTATGCGGCCGTTGGTTTCTCACCTCCGGCTCCAGAATATCAGACTTCTCCGGCTCCGGGATGATAGCAAGCCTCTCCGGTTCCCCATAGGAATCATTCATATACTCCCCCGGCAAACTCTCACACTTGCTCTCATGCTCACTTTCAGACGACTCAAAATCGCACAGGACCCCCAGAGAACTATTATGAGGGGATGACCGTAACAACTTTTGCACCTGAGGGCTAAATCCCTCAAATGCTGACGTCTGGCCCCATGATTCATCTAGCTCCCCGAAAAACTCCTCCCGACTTTCAGATGACTCTATCTGAACTGACCCATCCGCTAACGGCGAAGCGGGTGCGAACTGAATCAGCGGAGCGGTAAAAGAAATTCGCCTATTGCGATAAGGACGCGCCGAAGGATGTAATGCGGACATAGGAATCCACAATCGGGACTCCGAACTCGCAGACTCAATAGAACCCTCCTCAATAGGATCCATGCGACCGTGATTGTTGGCAGAACCAACAACGGAGGATCGACTCAGGACTAGAGAAGACTTCAATGAGTTTTGCCACACTGCCACTAAGATGTTGTACCTGATCTAACACTACAGAGGATCGACTCGGACTGGAGAACGACTCCTCAATGAGTTCTGCCACACCGCCACTGAGGTGTTGTACTTGCTCTAACACTACAGGCTTCATCATCGCGTCTAACCGCTCTTGATTCTCAGCCAAGTCCTGCAGAGCAGAATATTCATCACACGAAAATGGGGAGGCCTCAAACCCTAGGAAATCCTGTTCTTCTTCCTCCAACTCCACGGCATCGAATAACTTAGGCTCCTCTGTCACCAAACTACTGTCCTCCCTTTCTTCCTCTGGTGACAAAATATCACGTACTTCCCTAACTTCCTCCTCGCACCCATCATCTGAATGCAACAGTAAGGTCTTAAAATAGTGGTTTTTCCTCAAATATTCAGGAACATCCACCCACGGCCGTAACTGCGAATAATGTGCGGTTACCTCTTTACTTTGAGGCTCCAGAGGATAGCGGGAAATAACATATGACAGACTATTAGAATACACCCTGAGAACAACAAAAGGACCAGTATATCGGCGTTTAAACTTGTTTGTGACCAAATCCCCTGGAAGATGGGTTTTATAAGCAACTTTATCCCCCTTTTTGTATGGAGCGAATTTAGAAGAAGGTTCCCTCCAATATTGTTGCAAACAAGGATTTCTGGCAAAAGTATGCGCTCTTTTTAATAAAACCTCGCTAGGTGTCGCTTTAATGGCAGAATGCCACGTATTATTATACAAAATTACGGCCTGAGGCAACTCGGTATCCCAGGAAACAGGATTTTCTTGTACCAACATCCGTAAGGTCTGCAACAGAGTACGATTGACCCTCTCTGTAACTCCGTTACATTGTGGCATATGGCTCGAAATTACCACGTGAGAAATACCAAACTCTCGTAAGACCTCCTCAAACGGTTCACCCATAAATTCCAGCCCTCTATCGCTAAGCAACCGGTCAGGGATGTATGGCAGGAAAGGTAACAACTTGTACTTAAATGCATTCGCCACAGCAATACTAGTCTTCTTGACAAGTGGTACCACTGAAATAAATTTTGAAAAGTGATCAATGGCCACAAAACAATAACCATTATTACCTCTTGACCGTGGCAACTGGAGCAAATCCACTGCCAACAAATCAAAAGGATGATTTGAAGTAATTTTTAGGAGTGGTGGTTTCACACTATTTGGATTGGTCTTGTTCTGCTGACAATGTGGACAACTTCTACACACATCAGCCACAACTTGCACCACCCTCGGATTCCACAAGTCTTCGTATATGAGAGAGATTAACTTGTTCCTCCCCAAATGACCATACTCATAATGAATCTGACAGACTACAGCAATCAAATATGAAAAGGGAATTATATATTTCCTACGGTCCCCCGAATTGAGGCATAATATATCACCCTCCAAGGAAAGCTTATCACCCACCGGCTTAAATAGACTTAAGGTCTTATCCCACTGCGGAACTGGGGTTTGAGTTTTAACCACCCTAACAAGCTTCCTCAGAGTTGGATCCTGTTTTTGTTCTCTCAAAATAACCTCACTGTCTATCGTAGAATTAGAAACTAGATTATGATCTGCATCAGATGAAATATTGAGACTCTGAACCTTTACCATATTTACCCGGCGATCGCTGCTATCGTCTGGTGGTATATGCTTTCCACCATCACTTTGAATTGGATGCAGCAGATTATAATGTATACCAGATACACACCTCAAAGAACATACGTCACTACTTTCATCACCATAAATTAAGGGAGTAGACGTATTATAATACACGTGCACCTGATATTTACAAAGTTGGGCAAATGCCTGAATTACTTCCGGAATAGGCATCTGTCCAGGAAGTCTCATAAGTCTCAGCCTTTTTAAAATATTCCTACCCTGCAGATTATATTTACTCGGATCTTTTAAAAGTTCGTCAACAACTACTTCTCGTATGTCTACGTGAGCACTCTCACTCCCCTCCAAGCAAAGCGCGAAACATCTGAAGAGCGAATCACCCCCCCCAGGTACCTCCACCTGCCTAAAACCCCTTGGGACAGTGAACTGCTCACCCAAGCAGTTAACCGACTCCGACTCCGGTAAATAATCCGATTCCACTGCAGAAAGTGGTGAACGTGACAACGCATCAGCGAGGACATTTTTCCTCCCGCTAATATGTCGCACTTCATAATTATACTCATTAAGCTCATCTAACGTCCTAGCTATACGCCCATCAGCGGCCGACATGTTTTGCAAATATTGGAGCGGCTCATGATCGCTAAAGATCACAAACTTTTTCTCATTGCAAAGAAAAGGTCGTAAGGCTCTCACTGCCCACCGTAAAGCGGCTAACTCGCGCTCAACGGTAGAATACCGCTGTTGCGTTTCCGAAAAAGTCATTGAAATGAAAGCTATAGGTCGAGATTCGCCATCCTTCTGCTGCGATAGCACTGCCCCAGCACCGATGTCAGAAGCATCGACATGGAGTTCTAAGGGCGGAGAATTCAAACCATAATCCGGAAACGTTAACAATGTTGGACTTACCAACGCTGACTTGAGCACTTCAAACGCTGTTTGACACTCCGGCGTCCAACGAACCACACGTCCGCCAGTCTGGCACGATAACGGCTTGCCAATTTCGGAACAATTAGGAATATGGCTGAGTAGATAATTCAAACATGCCAAGGAAGTGCCTCATTTGCTTACCGGTCTTAGGCACTGGAAATCAAGAAAACTCCAGATAAGTTGTTTTCTTCCAGGGGAGATAGCCTGACCACTAGATAAGATGCCCTAAATTACCACCAGACTCCCGACACACTGTCGTTTCCTGTGGCTGTCATTTAAACCATGTAGCTTGTAATTGCTTCAGAGCTTTTTCCAGGAGGACAAGTGCTGCTCGAAAGTGCGGGACCTAATTATCATGTCATCCAAATAAGCCATGACCTCTGACCAGGGAATTCCTGAAAGAGCCAGCATCATGCCCCGTTGGAAAGTGGCTGGTCCACCCTTCACCCCGAATGGCATCCGAAGAAACTCATAATGAGAAAGAGGTGTTGAAAATGCAGTCTTTTCCACAATCTTCGGCCATTTCAATTTGGTAATAACCACGAACCAAATCGATTGTGGTAAAGTATTTTGAACCCGACATATTATATATCGAGTCAATCAGGTTAGGTAAGGGAAAAGCGTCATCCTTGGTACATTTATTTAAGGCCCGGTAGTCGATACATAGACGTAAAGAACCGTCCTTTTTTCTCACTGGCACAACAGGAGCAGAATATGGTGATCGACTTTTACGGATGATGCCGCTGTCCTCCAACTCGTAACACTGTCGCTCGATCTCCTGCGCTAGTGGCCCTTGAAATCGACGCACAGGTACATGGATGGGTCGATCAGTGGTCAATTCAATATGGTGCTGGACATTCTCAGCCAGGCCAACATCATCATCTCCCGTACTGAGAACAGAAGAATACTTCAGCAACAGATTAAGAAGTTGCTCCTTTTGCGCATCGTCCAACGGAATATCCGAAAATTCAAATTCCTCAATAATCTTGTCTCTAGTCCAATTATCATTGCATATGCGGTCGCTTTTGAGTCATCTCAACGAGCTTTTACATGACGCCACATTCACATCTCAGCGACGTCAGAAATTGCAGCACTTTAACCGCCAAGTAACTTTGGCACAATGCTAGCATGGTCACTATAGTTACACACAGCTACCACCGGCGAATTATCATGCGAGATTACCCCAGAAAGCACTTCCAAATTACCATCCCGAACCCCCTCCAATAAGAGCGTGTCCTGAACGTATGGACAGCCATCCAGATTTATTGAAATAAATCCACATTGATAAGCTTCCAACTTGGCATTCTCCCTAGTGCAAATCTTCATTCCTTCAACACTTCTCATAGAGTCCTGTGCTATTACCTTAAACCGCTCTCCTTCGCGACTAAGCAACTGATGTGTTGACATATCGGGGAGAAGATTATTGGCTCGCAACAACGGAACTCCCAACACAAGGGATTCTCTCAAGCACTCTGAAGGAACCACATAAAACTCGTCAAAACCGGTGACAAACCCGCTACGGAACCGCAATGCAAGCTTGACCATCTGCGTCACCCGGACAGCATTGGGCGACCTAATACATGATTGTTCGAACTGGGATGGAAGAACGCGCACATATTGGGAAGTCTTTCACACCGATGATTAATGAGTGATGAGTGCTCCACTAGACTATACGAGAATAGTTGTTGACGACTTCTTTAAAAGATCGAGTAACATATAATCTGCAGGTAGGAAATTTTGAAAAGGCTGAGACTTATGAGACTTCCTGGACAGATGCCTATTCGAAGTATATATATATATGATTTAATATATATATATATATATTATTATATTATATATATATATATATATTATATATATATATATATTATTTATATATATATATATAGCCGGTATATTATATATATTATTATATTATATATATAAATATTATATATAATATTAGTATATATATATAGGATATTATAATATATATATATATATATAAATATATATATATATATATATATATTTTATATATAATATAATATATATTCTATTTAGCGATTTTTGATAAAGATTTTATTCATTAATTGATTACAAATTTGTCAATAATATAACCTCACAAAATTGTTCTAAAATGCCATCTTTCGTAAAAGATTTTTTTATTTTTATTGTTACAGAAATCTTTAATAGAGTGTAAAATATGCTACAAAAAAATAAAACTAGTAACTCACAAAAACATTTAATACAAGCCACTTATAATAAACATATAGAAAATTATCACCAGAAGAAGAATATCTGGTAGTTAATAATTTGGATAGTCATTAAAAGAGGGAGAATCTGTAATTTTCTAGAACATATGGACAGCCAAATACGATTTCGAAGCGTGAAACAAGTAACGTTTGAGTAAGAAGCTCTTCTCCAAGAAATTTGCCATATCAATGACTCCAAATCACAGGCATTCTTCACATATAATAAAGTTTTATTGCAATGAGTAACCAGCCATTCAATCACTGAAGAGCAGGGACTAATAGAACTTGTTGTATTATATCTAATAGAGAATATTTTTTTGTAGAGAGATGATGTTACCGACTTCATACAGTAAATTGGAGAAGTTATCTAAGGCTGATTAGATATCATTTACTACATATATATGGATAGTAAATATCAACACGAGTCATTTATTTCTTTAACTGCAACTGGCTTACCAGAGCCAGTTTTGAAGAAATTGGACTATGATTTCCGATTGCAATATATATAATTATATATATATATATTATATATATAATATATAATATATATTATATATATATATATATATATAGTATATAATTTATATATATATAAATATATATATATATTATATAATATATATATATAATAATATATATATACTCTATATATATAATAATATATATATATATATATATAATAATTAATATATATATATATATATTTTATATATATATATAAAGTATATACTCACTGTTCATTCCATGTCACTTCAACCAATTTTTGGCAATTTTTTTCGTGACCTTTCGATTTGCATGAAATTGGCACCTTAACAGAGTCTTGTTGAGAAAATATGAATGGCGTTTATTGCAGGTCTCTAGCTCATACGGTTCAGAAAATATGACCTTTGAAACTTTGGTCAAAATGTTCAATTTTGAGAGAGTAGTCCTAGGTCAAAATACAATATCTCGGCTTCTATGGCACTTAGAAGCATCGTGTAAAGACCATTTAATAGATCTTGAATAGCTGTACAACATTTATTTAGATGATTTTGACCTCGGAGGTCAAATAAAAAATTTGACCTTATGGTGACCTTGACCTTGACCTTGAAAAAAAAACTATTATTCGATTTTTTTCAAACGTTGCTCAATTATTGTTATATATGTATATTTCATTTTTTTTAATGAATTAATTTTGGTTTTGGTTTGGTTTAGAAAATATAAGCAATTTAATAAGTACAAATATCACATTTTTTCACTTTTTTTAAAATTACAGAGTGATTCTTATTTTATCGATATATTGTAAGGTTATATAATGATGACACTTGATGAAAGAAGCTATCTTTTATTGTAAAACCTTTTAGTATATATATATGTATATAATGTATATATATATATATATATATATTATATATATAGGTATATATTATATATATATAATATATATATAATAGGTATTATAATATTTAGTATATATATATAAACAAAAATATTGATACCCTTTATTTTAACAAATTTAAATTTTTTTTAGTTCGACTGGCAAACATGAGTACCACTTGACCCTGGTAATACACATTCTTTTGGACGAAGTTCTGCAAACTTTGAAAACCCGATTTTGATATCTGGGTGCTTCTCTTTGAAAAGCTGATATGCTTCCTTTAAGTTGCACAGGATTAGAAACTTTTGCTTCTTTTCTCTTGTTCCATCAACTCGTTTTACAGACACACAATCTTTCATTCCTGGCATTTCTCTGGACACATCTGCTGAATGATAGAAGTCAATTACAATGGAAATGTGTTCACTGTCTAGTCTTTTTCCTAATCTTACATTCGGTGTTGAGAACACTCCTTTCTCTTTTGCCAAATTCTTTGCTTGCCTAGCCATGAAATTGGAGCAATTAAACTCTTTCATTATTCTTGTTAATGGCCAGCGTTTTGGCAAGATAGTTAAAATAGAAAGCTTTTCACTTCTGCTTGTAGATTCCTCATTGAATTTTTCTTTTAACTGCTGAAGAATTTCTATTTCTGTATTATCAGTGTCACTGTCTGTAATTGGTTGCCCAGTGGCTAGTTCAAGTTTCCTTTTATAAGCTGTTGTTACTTTACATAGCTTTTTCTTGGCATAACTGGGTTTGCCAGATAGTTTAGATAATTTAATTGGTGTTTCTTCAAGCGAGACCAATGATTTATTAATTTCACTAACTTCATATTCCATTTGAGCACCATCATCATCAACTTCATGTTGGGCAGACTCCACTTCAGGAGAGGAATGCAATGATTGACTTGATGAAGAACCCTTTTCACTTTGATCCTTTGTTAACTTTTTGCGACAGTTACTACATAATTTGTGGTATATCTCAAAATTTAAATTAGGATATTTATCAATCAAATTTTTTGTCACATTTAGAAGATTTTTCTTTATCTTTTTTTTATGTACATTAAAAGGGTCAAAACAAAATTTTCCACTATTTAATATTGTTATCGAACTGGCTCATCTGAAGAAAATATATTTATATATATATATATATAATTAATATAATATATATATATATATAGTATATATAATATATATAATTAATATAATATATAATATTATATATTATATACATTATATTATATATATATATTATATATATATATAAATATATATATATATATAATATATATATAATATATATTATATATATATTATATATATATATATATAACTAATTATATTATATATATATAATACATTACACTTACAGTGTTCACATGAAATTATCTATAGTTCACAGTACACAGGATAGCCTCTTTATATACACAAAATAAAGAAAAAAGAGTAATGGTTTAAAACAACCAAAGATTTGAAAGCGGAAAACGTTTTACTGTGAAAAATTTAATACACTACTGTAAATTTTCTTTTTCCAAGTGAATATAAAATAGTTATAAAATAAAAAAAATATGAAATCTATATATCCATTAGTTCTTATCTATTTTTCTAATACTGATCTGTAAGTATAAGAGATATACAATCATTATTTTAAGTTTTCCCTATAATTACTATATATTATATCTTAAATATATTAATATAAATTATTATTATATTTATAATATATATTATAGTATATATATATTATAGTATATATATATATATATAATATATTATATATATATGGTTAAGGATTATAAAACCCAAGATAGGAACTTTATTAATAGATTTTTATTATCTCTATCCTATCTTATCTAGTAACCTTTCTTATCTATCTGATTAGCTTATAAGAAAAGAGGGAATATTTATTATATAATATATATATATTATATATCAATTATATTATTATATATATATATATATATATATTATTATATAATATTAGTATATATTATATAGTATATATATATAATTATAATGAGAGAGAGAGAGAAATGGAAATGTTGAATGAGATAAAAATTGCAAAAAAGTGAAAAATGTGATATTTGTACTTATTAAATTGCTTATATTTTCTAAACCAAGCCAAAACCAAAATTAATTCATTAAAAAAAATAAAATATACATATATAACAATAATTGAGCAAAGTTTGAAATAAATCGAATAATAGTTTTTTTTTCAAGGTCAAGGTCAAGGTCACCAAAAGGTCAAATTTTTTATTTGACCTCCGAGGTCAAAATCATCTAAATAAATGTTGTACAGCTATTCAAGATCTATTAAATGGTCTTTACACGAGCTCTAGTGCCCATAGAAAGCCGAGATACTTGTATTTTTGACCTAGGACTATCTCTCTAAATTGGAAACATTTTGACCTAAGTTTAAAGGTCATATTTTTCTGACCGTATTGTAGCTGAGACTGCAATAAACGCCTTCTATTTTTCTGGCACAAGATCTCTTGTTAAGTTGTGCCATTTTTCTGCAATGAAAGGGGTCAGCGGAAATGTCGTGTTTGAAGTGACTTTGGAATGGACAATATTTATATATATATAATATATATATATATAATATTTGTATTTTTAAATTTGTAATTTCATGACGTTACCATATAAAATCCCATAGTAAAAAATATTTATATACTATACGTGATTATCCTATTATCTCTGAGATATTTGGTAAACTTATTCATAATACTTATAAGCTAATGTAATACACGTGTATGAAACTATGAAATACTACACAAGGCTACCATTAATTTGTGTAAAAAGATGGGGCTATGGGTTATCAAAATAAATCTCTTCCAGCAAATTTTTCTCAGAAGTAATTAGTAATTCCGGTTCCGCGGCATTTTGAAAATTGCAGCGGAACCGGGAAACTTTGAAAAATGTGAAAATTCAGGCCGGATATTCCGGTACATCCTTCTAATTATATATACGTATATATATATATATATATATATATTATATATATATTATTATATATATTAGCTTTATTATATATATATATATATATATATAATATATATTATATATTATATATAATTATTATATATATAATAGTATCTTATATATAATATTATATATAAGTATATAATATATATAGTATAATATATTATTATTATATATATTATAATAAATATATATATATTTGACTTGCATAAGGGATTTTACTTTAAAAAAGGTTAGGGTTTATATATATATATAATATAATATATATATATATATATATATAGTATTATTATAAATATATATAATATCATTTGATATATATATATATATATATAATATATATATATATATATATCCTTATCAAAAATTATTGATTCTAAAACTTATTGAAGTTGATCTCATGGCCTACTCATTTATAGGTTGGATGCACACTGACATTAAATTTTCACCCATAGCTGGTAAGTTTTGAGTCCTACTTCCCACAACATTTGGGAGTATGTCATTCAAAGATGTGAAATTCCCTGTTTGCTGTCTGTTTGCTCTTATCATCTGGGAAGCTCTGGCAGCGTTTGCTCACTACTTGCAATAAAAATAGATACTGTTCCTCATTAGTTGCTATGGTGGGATTGACTGAATGAACATCAACCTATGATTGGCAAGATCAATGACAAATGCAAAACCGTTGGCCAAAGATTATACATTTTGAAATTTTAACCTTAATCATCTCTGGGTTTAAGTTCAGGAAACAATTATTTTGTTAATATTTTTTTAAACATTTAGGTTTTTGCTTTGTGCTAATACAAAATTCTCAGATGTGATACTGCTAATATCTTCCTGAACTGGGGTCAATTTGGGTGAATATTCAGATCCATGCAACTGCAGTTATTTCCAACATTTTCTTTTTGGTGTGCTATCTACTTTAGGCCACTGAACCCCCAATAAAGTGAATGTTACAGTACTACATTTAAAAAGTTATCAAAGATGGTTATCAGATTTCTTACATAAAGGTTGCCCATGTTTTTCAAGCATTTTCAGAAGATGAATATTATTTCTGGGCATTGTGACAGAGTTTGATATTCTATACAGTGTCTCAGACATTCGCAAGACATATACAGTTCTCTCTAGTACCTTTCTCTTCTCTCATTGCGAACTTATGTTGCTCTTGAAACTTTTAAATCATTAGAGAGTAAATTAATCAAGAATACTCCTTTATCAGGACTTGTCCACAAGAATACAAGAGAGTTCAATAAGTCTCTGTAGTTGTTTCTTAGTTTTTTCAGTCTTTTCAAGCTTCACAGTAGCCCAATTAATGATACTAAAAATTAAGGCAATTTCATCAGCAATTCAGAATTCTTTACTAGGGATAGAGTCAAGTATCAGTAATTATTTGGTATTAGAAATTTTTTTAGTATAAGTACTCAGTATTGGAATTGGACGAAATCCTGATAGTATCGGTATCAGTAAAAAATAACCAATGCTCAACTGATACCAAAATCCTGTTTAAATAATTCGAAATTTAACTTAAACTAAAATTTTAAACTTAACAATACAGTACTGATATCTTGCTGTAAACCTTATCCTATTACACATTGTTTAGTCATTTTTAGGAAGGTTATGGTTGCTATCTACACCTTTAATATAATAAAACTGGTATTTGTAATTTCAAGGAATCGCTGATGGTGTTGGCTATTTTTGGTATCAAGAATGTGTCTGCAGTTTTGTGGTATCATAATTCGGTATCCAAACAAACTGAAAAGTTTGGTCTACACTTTATACTTTTGTGAAGTTAATTTTGTTTTTCCATGATAACCTTGTCCTTTGTTAAACCAGATGTGTTAATTTTAAATGTCTCTATTAAATGGGCAAAAAGCATATAATCCCATTAATTGGCTGGTCCAAACTGCCCTGTGATTTTTTAAGAGTGGTTCAATTCAGACTGTACCATTTTAGTTTTTTCATGGTTTTCTCAACCTTTTCAAGAGCTCAATTAACGTTACTGTAATGTGGAGCAATTAAGTTCAAAATAGTCACATAGATTTTATTTCTGAGTTCCTGTACTTATTTATTTATTTTTTAATTTTTTTTACTTCCTCAGATATTACAGCTTCAAAATGGAGGCCTTGTGGGACTAGCACCATGGGTTGGTGGTGTTGGCTGCTTAGTTTTGTTTTCAAGCACTCAGCTAGCATCTTCCTTATCAAAATTCAAACTTGTCAATGCTTCAAACATGTTTGGTTTAGAAAGTACATTGGAAAATGAAAATGTGTTACTGATGTTTGTAAAATCTGCAATAAGGAAAGTTCTAAAGGTAAGATGATATATATATATATATCATAGTTATATATATCATATATATATATCATAGTTAGTGTTTAGACTGTGATGTGATAGGTTGCGTTTTACCGGAGCTCCTATGGGTTGATTAATGTTCAAATGTTTTAGTTATTTTCCCCATTAAGTGTATTTGTTTATTAAGTGCTCTCATGTTTTAATTGTTTTTAACTAGTATATGGTTTTAATATTTGAAGAATTATAATTATAAAAGATAAGTTATAGTTTTAATTTTTGTTTTTTTAAACTTTTTAGTTTATGTTTAGATAGTCATAGTTAGTTTTTTGTTAGAGGATTGTAATACGTAGTTTTGATAGTACTAGGTTTATATATTTTTTTTTCTTTCGTTGATAAGATTATATTTTTTAGGTTTTTATTTTTTTATTTATTTAAAAGGTTTTTTTTTTTTCACAACACTTACTTATTTGGTTGCATATTTATTTTAGTTTATACATATTTAGTTTTTATATGAATGATTGTAATTTTTTTTTATTATTCGTAAATTTGGAAGAGGTGATATTGAATGCGTGTGTTTTAAACTTCCTAGATTTTTTTTTCTTCAGTTTTACATATTATTGTAAATTACGGTTTTAGCATTTTAATCATTAACGTTTTTTAGTGAGTAAACTATTTTAATCTAATTTCAACTTTCTTTTTTTTCGGTCTGTCTGTTTTTGTCTGTTGTTTTTGTGTTGTGGTTGTGTGTGCGTATGTTATGGCGGTTTTTCACGCAACGCGGGGCTTTCTTATCGAACTTTATCAACTCCAGTGGCTTACGCTTCTAACTTTGCATCCGTGGGATACCACCTTTTTAACTCTAACCTTTAGCTCTTTTTTGAGACACAGATAGCTAAGAATTCTCCCTAACTCGTTTAATATATCTAACTATAACTTATTTCATTAATTCCGTCTAAAGGGTGGAGTATGTGCCTATGTTAACATAAAACTCCTGTAATACACGTCTCAAAATTCTCGAATCTCCTAACTTCGATGTTCTTTGGCTTAAAATCTTTCTCCTTCTACTACAATAATCTTGGGCTTCTGCTACTGTTCTCCTACAGAACAGATTTTCATGCCTTTTTGAATATCTTATACTTTCTCACGAGACTGTTATATCTTCTATCCAAAAGTGAGGTCCTCTATTTAGGGGATTTCAAATGTACACAACACTGAATTGGTTGGGGTCCTCTCATACTGATTTAGGTGGGGAGGAGGCCGAATCATTTAGCATTCTCAACAATCTGGAGCAACTAATAAAAGAAACCCACCACACATTCCGGATCTCCCAACCAATTCTTGAACACACTTGACCTATCGTTTCACCACTAGTCCCTTCTCTCTTAAAATACACCACTTTCGCTCCTATCGGTAAATCTGACCAACAACCTATATCTCTTAATTTTAATACTTTCTCTCAACAGCCTCCATCCTGCCCTACGCGTTTTTTTCTGGCACTTTATGATCCTTCAGGCCGATTGGGGGGCCTCGCGTTGCTTCTACGCTAACTATATTGGAATGACTGCTTTGTCTCTGGTGCGCTTCAACTTCTGCCGATAAGGTGGGAGCTGTAATCGTTTGATGGGATGAGCAGGTTCATCCTTCTTCGACTAAATTTCTTTTCCCTTCATAATCCATGGTTTCGATCGTGCTTGTTCTCTGGCCATCAGGCTAGAGACAGCGGTATCGGGCAGTGGTAGAAAAATTCTCGTTCTCTATCACTTTGCTAATTTTTCATTCAGCTAGGAAATCGTTGCAGGGAACTCTTACGACGAGCAAAGCGGGCTTGCATTCAAACGAAAGTGCGCTAACCTCCTTGGTTTCCTACTGACAAATCTTTCTGGCTCCTCTTTGCCAAAACATCTCCAACAACTTCTGTAAATCTAGCTTTCCTCCCCTTATCGATCTGATGGTTCTGTGCTAATTCTCCACTGAAAAGGCCAATCCTTCGGCCTCTATTTTCCTCTAACCTCCAACCCTGGACGATTCTGGCATTCCTCATCCGCCTCCTTTCTCCTCTCAGGTTGTCCTATGCCTTTGCCTGTGATTACACTTGAATCGGGTGCATTGGGCTCCTGAAAGCTATGAACGTTAGGAAGGCTGGGCCCGGATGGATTCCTCCCCGAGTTTTGAGGAGATGAGTGTGCTTCCGTGCTATCCCGCCCCTCGTTCAACTATTCTTCTATGTTCTCAATACTAACACTTTCCCTTCAGTGTTGGAAGCACGCACATGTCCAAACCTATTTTCCGAAAAAAGGAAGCCGCTCTGATCCTTTCCAACTATCGCCCTTATAGCTTCTTACTGTATTCTATCTAAGAATCTTTTGAAACTCTTCTCACTCTCGATTTCTTAGATCATCTGGAATCTCATCACTTCTTTCCGATCGCCAGTACGGCTTTTCGGCGCTCGAGGTCTACTGGCGATATACTTTCCTATCTTACTGATTTATGTTTTCCGCGTCCTTAGGAACTACGGGAGACTTTCGTGCGGTGTGGCGCTTGACATATCCAAAGCTTTTGACCGGTATGGCACCGCGTCACTTGCTCTCCAAGCTCCCCTTCTTTGGGTTTCCTCCTTCTCTTTGCTACTTAAGTCTAGTTTTCTTTCAATCGCTCTCAATATCGGCTGTTGTTGAGGGGCGACTTCTTTCTTCCTTTTCTGTCAATAGTGGTGTTCCTCAGGGTCTGTCTTATCTCCTACTTTTTTCCTGCTTTTCATTAATGATCTTCTCACCTGTACATCTACTCTATTCACTCAATATGCCGCTTTCTTACGCCTATCACATCTTCCAACTCATTTTCAATTTACCTCTTTCTTTTACTTCTAGAATTGCCTCTTCGTCTTAATCTTTCCGGATTATATTCTCGCAGATCTGGATAAAATTTCCCGGGTGGGGGTCGTCTGAACCTTGTGAAAATTCAATTCTTTAAAAACTCAACTTCTACAAATCTCCCTCTCTAAGACACCTTTCTAACTTTTTTCTAATCTCTTTCGACGGTTCTCACGTCTTTCCTCTCCACAGTATAAAAATCCTCAACCTTAACATAAACAAAAAAATGTCTTTGGAAACCTCATATCACAACGGTTGCTAGGGCGCCTCAAGGAAACTGGGGATTGTTTAAGCGTCGAGACTTTTTTCCTCTTCCCAGTTTGCTCCAGCTATACAAGGGCCTCATCCGCCCTTGTATGGAGTACTTGCTCTCATATCTGGGGGGCTCTGGTTCACCCGGCTAATTGGATAGGGTCGAGTCAAAGGCCAAAAGGCTTTATAAACTGTTTCTGTACTTTCCAGTTCACTTTGACCCTCTATCTTGCGCGCGCGATGTTTGGGGCTTTCATCATCTTTTCTATAGGTACACGCAGCGGCAGGTGCTCGAGGGAGCTTATCAACACGTGTGCCTCCACCTTTACGCGCCCTCGTATCAATGGGTGCTGTGTCTGCACATAAATTTCTAGAGGACTTAGGCAACTCCAGGCTTGTTTCAATGTGGTGCCTCCTTCTTTTCAAGTACATCTGTTCTGTTGAATTCTCTTCCATTCTTCTGTGTTTCTGCGAATTTAATCTCCTCACTTCAACACGCTGGCGTCTGTATGCTCATCCTGCGTAATTTGCTTACGTGTTGATTTGTGAGGCATTGCAACACCCCTCCTTGAATCAGGGCCTCTGCCCGTGCGCGAGGCGGCTTGGTGACAACTGTATAAAAGAAAAAAAAAAAAAAATAATATATATATATAGTATATATATATATATTATATATAATATAATATTATATATATATATATATATATATATATATTATAATATATATATATATATATATATATATATATATTATATAGGTCATATAATATATATATATATATATATAATACTATATAATATATATTATATTAAAATTATAATATATATATATAATATATATATATATATACTATATACTATATAACTATATATAATATATATATATATATACCGTATAATATATATATATATATTATATATATAATTATATATATATATATATATTATTATATATATATATCAATTATATATATATATATAGTTATATATTTTTTTTTTTTTTCTTCTTTCTTTCTGTTCTTTATCTACCTCTTTGCCCCAAGACTGGGGTAAAGGTGCGTGACAAGCATCGGGAAAAGAAAAGCAGTAGAAGGAATTATGGACAAGAAGAAAAAAAGCAGTAGAAGAATTGACAAAAGTCGAAAAGAAAAGCCCAGCCTTACCGCCCCCTCGTCGCAGTCAGAAAATTGTGAGAACTCGTCACAGATAGAAAATCCACCCTAGAGCTTTCATGGGGCCGCGACGGACCCTCACTATGGTTAAATCGTCAATGTAAGGGTGTCATCCCTTGGCCCAGGTGGGCCACAACCTGCCCCATACAAAAACCCCGCCAATTCACTCCTATTATGCACCTTTAATTCTCGCCTCTGCAAACTCAACATTTCTCTTCTTCAGACATTCGTTCACCGACTCAATCCACTTTATCTTCGGTCTCCCAGCCGGTGCGGTTCCCAAAACACTCTCACCACGAATTACATCCGCTTTAACCAACCGACTATCATTTCATCCTTTCCACATGACCAAACCATCTCAACATTACTTTCATTTATTCTCTCCATTTCCCCCTTTCTTCACCACCACACAACTCTCCTAATACGTTCATTCCTCATATTTATCAATTCTTCTCACACCAGCATGCCCCTAAGATGGTCCATCTGAACACATTGAACTTTAGATCTATACTGCTTATTCCAAGACCATAGTCTCACTACTATACAATAACACAGGTGACAACATACCCTCCATGTAAGACCTAGCGCACTCAAGACTTAGTTCCTTTACATTCCACCAACGACTTAATTGCACCAAACACCTTCCTGCCATTCACAACTTCCTACTACACTCGCATCATCCCGTTCCCTTCTCATCCAAACACATACCCTAAATATTTAAATTCAGACACTTGTTCCAGGCTGCCACCATCTAACATAACTTCACACTGAGGACTGTCCTCACTCACAAACCATAACTTTACTCTTATCTAAGTTTACTTTTCAAACCCCTTCTTATACACACCCTGCCAAATCTCTTCTACCAATCTTCTCAAACACTCTTCAGATGCACCACCACAGACCAAATTCATCCGCATATAATAGGTAGGCACCCTCCACTCATCTCCTTCTCCATCATTCTAACACCATTTCATGCCACCCCCCACCTCTAACTTTTCCATAACCCCATCCATATACAAATGAATAACAAGGAGACATAACACAACCCTGGTTCACGCTATTAATTAATCCTAAACCAATCACCATTGACACCATTTATTCTTACCACGCTTCACTATCGTCATACATACTTTTGATTCCATTCAGAAGCCTACCACCAACACCATATATCACTAACACCTGCCATAAAGCTTCCCTATTAACTCTATCATACGCCTGTGCAATCCATAAAACCTAAATACAATTTATTCTTCTTCTCCCTCATTTTCTCAATCCATTTGTTTTTTCAATGTAAAAGATTTGATCCACCACATCCTCTACCACTCCTAAACGCACCTTTGTTCTTCACCAATTCAGTCCTTCAGTCACTCGACGCACTCTCGACCAAAATACCAAGCATATACTTCCTACAACACTCAATAAACTTATTCCCCTATAATTTCTACAGTTCCCCTTTTCTCCCTTACCCTTATATAAGGGTATATATTATTATTATTATTATTATATTATTTCTACAGTTCCCCTTTTCTCCCTTACCCTTATATAAGGGTACTATTACTCCTCTCCCTTTAATCCCTTGGAACTATACCCCTATAAACGCTTATTACACAACTTTCCAAAATTAAAATCAATCACCAATCTCGCTCCGTTACTTGATCATTTCACCAGATAATTTCAATCTATACCTGCAGATTTACCATTCTTCAACTTTTTCACTTTACCCATTACCTCCTCCTTACTAATAACCTCATCCCCAAAATACCTATTCCTTCTTGCACCATCAAACCCACACACATTCACTATCACCTCTTTCATTACTGTTAAATTGTGCAGATTTTCGAAGTGTTCTTTCCACACTCAACTCACATCCATTTCATCAGTTTACAAAAGCACCACCCTATTCATTATTCTAAGCAGATCCCTATTTTCCATTCTTAACCTTTCGCGCTTCCTTCCAGAAGAGCT
Source organism: Trachelipus rathkii (assembly GCA_015478945.1). Taxonomy (NCBI): domain Eukaryota; kingdom Metazoa; phylum Arthropoda; class Malacostraca; order Isopoda; family Trachelipodidae; genus Trachelipus; species Trachelipus rathkii. The sequence continues at coordinate 17,531 of JABUQX010017187.1, read as the reverse complement.
TCCTATTCCCTTGTAAGTCCCCATTCATCCTCCTTCCAAACTGTCATTTACCTCTTGTATTTCTTCCTACGTATGCACCATTTTAGTATTTTCTTTTTTCCTCCTTAATAATAATTCCAAGCATTTTTTCTTTGAGTACTTCCTCATTTGCTTTAGTACGTTCAACCCACGCTTCTTTTTACCTTTAACCGCTTTCATCACCTCTTTATTTCACCACTCACTGTTAAAACATTCTTACTTCCATACCTTAAGCACAATCCACATAACTCCTTTTGTACTACTACAATATATTTATATATATACTATATAATTATATATATATACTATATATTATATATATATATATGTATATATATATATAATATATATATATATATATATTATATATATATATATATATTGATGAATTGACTTAGGTAGGAGATTAATATTATATTCTAGACCTAATTATTATTATTAATATTAGAAATGAATAAAGTTATTTTTATTACTTTTAGGTTATCCAAATGTGATGAGATGATTAACACGATAATATTATAGATGATGAATAATAAATAAATAAATATTTATAAATGATTGTTAGTAGTATGTTAATTATTTCGAGTTTTAAAAGTCACGTCCAAGATGGTCTTTTATGATAGGTCTCGTCATAAATAAATACTCATGAATTAATAAAAGATATGAAAAATAATATAATTACTCCCCTCAAAGACTAATGATTAACCAGTCCACACTCTTGTTGTTTCTTATTATTTCTCCAACGTTCTGATACTTCAATCTACATTGTTTAGTCACCTCTTGTTTATCTACTAATGTCAGATTTTAACAATTTATATTATATTATTTTACTTCGTTATTGACTTAGGTCTGGAAAGAAAAATACTGTTCAAGAACACTATAACAAAGAGTAATGTTCTACACATCATTACTCCTTGTTATCAATCTCACACCACTCTCTCCTCTCTCTCGTAGCACACTAATGTTCCTCCAACAAGTATTCATACAATCCTCTTTTATTTCCCCTTTCTTTCGTCAATCCATCGGCCATTTGTTCTTTTCCATCTATCCAACAGATATCACCAATTATTCCCTTTCGTAACAATTCTTTAATCACTGCCAGATCTACTCTCAATCTTCTACTCTGTACATTTGTATGTGATTTCACAGCATTTTCTAAATATTCCTGTTATAAAAAAATGGGCGGAGCGTAATCGCGCTGGACTCCTGATTCTCACTCATAGAAAACATATATTACCCATCTAACCCTTCACACAAACCCATTGCTTCTACTTCTAACAGTGATCTAACAACCCTGTTAGCTACTTTGGATTTCCATATTATTGGTATTTTATGTCCATAATCATCATCTACCGTTACAACAATATACCCTATTTGTGATTTCCCTGTTCCTAAACCATTAAATGATGCGTCTGCAAATACTTTTATTGTAATTTTTCCTTGTAACCTCCCCATTTTTAGGTGTCTCTTCTATTTTTGTTTTTTCCATCACTTTTATGAGTTTCCTCATATCACTTGTAGTCTCATTTTTCATTTTCTTTCCCAATACACTTACTTGATAATTTACCTCTGGTCTTGTTTGCTGACCTAACCAATTAAGTTGTCCCACCCCTGATCTATATTCTGTTTTTTCCTTCTCGGTTAGATCTCTGTCTCCACTGTAGAATTTTTTATTAGGTATAGATAGTGTCTTACAGTAATTATCTTGCTCGAGTATTATGTTGTCTCTCTTATCGTGTATTTGCACCCCTATATATCTAAATTTCTTTGACTCTTGACTCCCAATCTTTAATCTCTCTTTTAATTTATTTATAATTTGCATCTCAAAATGTCTATCCCCTCCATAACATAAATCATCCACATGACACACCATGATCCCTCTCAGTCTGTCCTGATTTTTCCATTCGATTGCTAATTGTAATAAAGATAGTCCTAGTTTTATGGCTTGCTATTTCTAATATTTCTTTTCAGTTTATTACAAGTTTTATTAATCGCTTCTGTAATACGAAATTCCTCTTAAATGATCTGTCATATTTCCTCGTATTTGCCTCATTTGGTGGTTTTACGAATACCCCTCTTTCCAGTTTGTTCCCTTGTAAATATGCTCTTTTAATGTCTATTGATTTACATACCCAATCCTCTCTCTTTATTATCCCTAAAGTCATTTTTAGGGCCTCTGATGCACATGTTGGAGCTTCGTTGCCTTCATCATTTCCCTTTTCTTCGAACCCTCTTACTACTAATCGAGCCTTGCAATATTTTTCTCCATTTTTTTCCTTTTCAGTAATTACCCATCTGGTATTCAAACCCTTCCTCCCTTTCGGCTCTGTTTCTTCCATCACTTCGTTTTCTTTCCAATTTAATATTTCACTCCTTTGCTTTGATAACGTCGATATCTCTAACATTCACTAAAAGAACTTCTTCCTCTGGTATTGGTTCATGTTCTTCGAATTCTTTTAAATTTATCCAGGTTATTGTACTATCATTAAGATCTTTTATATTATAACTGATTC
>JABUQX010017187.1:0-12500 GCA_015478945.1 Trachelipus rathkii | reverse complement strand
AAATATAGAACTTAATTTTTTCTTTCTTTATTGCAGGAAAAACAAGCTGAAGAAGAACAAAAAGCTGCTTGCAAAAAGAAGGCACTGGAAGCACAAAATCGAGCACAGAAAAAATCTATTGCAATTATGGCAAAAACAATGAAGAAAATAGAGAACCCTCATGTACGTTTAGCATGTGTGTGTGTGGAGTTTAATCTTGTTAATACATTGACTTTCTTAATTTATCGATCTGACTCGACTATCACATTTCATAGGTCTGATTCCCAAACACTAGAAGACCTATTTTTATTGAATTATAGTTTGAAAGTTTTTAAGTCAGAATAATAATAAACAAAATTTTAAAATTGTTCATAGTTATGTAGGTAGAAAAGGATATTCAAACCTATTCTTAAATACAAATTTTACCCATTGTTATTCACTTTAATAATGAATTTGATTTTAAAGTAAAAAATTTTTTTTTTTTTTTTTTTTTTTAATATAGGACAAAGACGAACTTGCTCTGGCACTTATTAAACTGCGTGATTTTGAAGAAACCGAAAATGAAACTGCAGCAGTTAATACATCAGTTGAGGATTTGCATTCAGCTGCTCAATGTATTGTGAATCTTACATTAAGGCACATTAAAGCCTATTTTTCTACAAGTTCTGTTGAGGTTGGCAGATTATTTTTGTTTGTTTCTTTGTCCTAAGTAAATTCTTGTATTCTCAATATATATATAGTATATATATATATATATATATAATTATATTATATATATAATATATATATATATATATATTATATATATAATATAGTATATATATACGGACGGCGAGATGGTGATTTGATTAGGCATTTGGAAGTTTGTGTAATAAAGCGTTTATAGAGGGGTATAGTTCCAGGGATTTGGAGAGAGCGGTAAAGTCCTTATATAAGGTAAGGGATGATAAGTGGGAACTGTAGAAATTATAGGGGAATAGTTATTGAGTTGTTGTAGAGGAAGGTTATGCTGGTATTGTGTTCGAAAGAGTGCGTTCGAGTGACTGAAGGGACTGATTGGTGAAGGAACCAAGTGCGTTTGGAGTGGTAGAGGATGTGTGATCAAATCTTTACATTGAGAAACATGATTGAGAAAATGAGGGAGAAAGAGAATAAATTGTATAGGTTTCATGGATTTGCAACAGGCGTATGGAAGGATTAATAGGAAGTTCTTATGGCAGGTGTTTAGTGATATATGGTGTGGATGGTAGGCTTCCTGAACTGGAGTTTCAAGGTAGATATGACGATTAGTGAGCGTTGTGTAAGAATAAATGGTTGTCAATGTGATGCGGTTTAGATTAAGCGGGCTAAAAGGGGTTCTGTGTTCATGTCTTCCTTGGTTATTCATGTATATGGATGGGGTTATGGAAAGAATTCGAGTGGGGTTGCAGGAATGGTTCTTAGAATTTGGTGAGAGCTGGGGAGGGTGCCCTACCTCATCATATGGCGGCGATGATTTGGTTCTGCTTGTGGCGAATCTCGAAGAGGTTGAGAGGAATTGGTTAGAGAGATTTGGCAGGGTGTGTAAAAGCGAGGGGCTTGAAAGTAAACGTGGATAAGAGTAAGGTTCATGGTTGTGAGTGAGGACACTCCTCAGTGGGAAGTTATGTAGATGGGAAGCAGCTGGAACAAGTGTCTGAGTTTAAATATTTAGGGGTATATGTTGGATGAGAATGGAACGGAGATCCAACAGGAGTGTCGTAGGAAAGTTGTGAAATAGGCAGGAAGGTGGGCAGGTGCAATTAAATCGGTTGGTGAATGTTAAAGGACTAAGTCTTGAGTGTGTGCTGAGGGTTTTACTGAGGGTATGTTGTTACTGTGTTATTGGTATAGTAGTGAGACTATGGTTCTGAATAAGAAGTATAGATCTAGAGTTCAATGTGTTTCAGATGGACAATTTCTTAATGGTGTGTGCTAGGGTGTGAGAAGAAATGATAAAGAGAGGAATGAACGTATTAGAGAGTGGGTGTCGGTGTGAAGAAAGGGGTAAAAGAGAGAATAAATGAAAGTATGTGAGAATGGGTTGGTCATATGGAAAGAATATGAAAGATAGTCGGTTGGTTAAGCGGATTGATTAGTGACGAGTGTGTTTTGGGAAACCCGACCGGCTGGAGCGACCGAAGAAAAAAAGGATTGAGTCAGTGTTCGAATTTTTGAAGTAGGGCATAGTGAGTTTGTAGAGGGGAGAAGAAAGTTTTTTTAAAGAGTGGAATGGCGGGGATTGTGAGGTGGGTATGGTTTGTGGCCCACCTGGGCCAAGGATGAACCCTTACATTGACGATCTACCATAGTGAGGGGTCCATCGCTGTCCATGAAGCTGTTAGGGGGATTTTCTGACTTGCGATGGGTTCCACTAATTAATAGGTACTGAGGGGCGTAAACGGTGGGCTTCTTTTCGACTTGTGTCAATGTTCTTCTACTGCTTTCTTTTCCGATGCTCCGTTACGCAACTTACTCCCATTCTTGGGAAAATATAAGGAAGATGAAGAAGAAGAAGATATAAATATATAATATATATATATATATATAATATATATATTATATATATATTTATATATATATATATATATATATATATATATATATATTAATATATATATACTATACTTTTTTTTTATATATATATATATATATTATAATATATATATATATTTATATACATATATATATAATATATATTTATATATATTATATATTTATATATATATATAATTATATATATATATATATATATATATATATATATATATATATATATATTATAATATATATATGCCATTACTGTGGCGCAACCGGTAGAGCGACAGTATATATATACAAAACCCCGAGTTTCCGGTCTCTCTTTCCAATCCTAGGTAGAAATTATCTAGAGTTCTTCCCCTCTAGAGATAGGGACTTCCTCGAGATTAGGATATATTTATAATATTATATATTATATATATATATTATATATAGTATATATATTATATAGTACTTATATATATATAATTATATATATATATATACTATATATATATATATATATATATATATATATATATATAATATAATATAAATATATATATATATGATTTCTGTGAAGAAGAGAGGTATGTGTGATGTAAGTTAATACTTTTTAACACAAGAGTACTCCATAAGTTATACTAGAGTGGTGTAAGGTGGAGATGGTATCGAAGTGGAAAATATGATTGATTTTGTGTTGGTGAAGAAGAAGTTGAGTATGTGCTTGGATGTAAAAATCAGTTTTAGGGGTTAGGGAATGCAGGATACGGATCATTATGTTGTTCTTATGTAAAATTAAGTTAGTGGGGGCTTTGGATGGAGAGGAAGGTTGATACGAATGGAAGTAGGTAAAATTAAGAGGAGAAGCTTAATGTGGAGCAGACAACCAATAAGGATAGGTATGTTAAGATCGCTCGAGTAAAAACAGGTCTTGAAATGTGACAAGTGATTTACTGGAAACAAATCTGGGGGCAAATGAAGGAGCATATTGTTAGTATTGCAAAGGAAGTATGTGGCATGTGCTAAAGATAGAAGTAAGAATCAGTTAACAGTTTGAAATGTTGGAAATGAAGGGTGCATGGAAAGCGTTAAGGTAAAAAAGAAGCGTGGTTGACTGTACTAAAAGCAAATGATGAAGACTCAAAAAAAAGATGCTTGGACATTAATAAGGAGGAAAAAAGAAATTACTAAAGGGTGTATACGTAGGAGAAAACAAGAGGTAATGAACAGTTTGAAGGAGGATGAATGGGGACTTACAATGGAATAGGAAGCTCTTCTGGAAGGAAGACGCAAAAGGTTAAGAAGAGGGAATAAGGGGGAAATCTGCCTTTAGAATAATGAATAAGGGTATTGGTGCTTTTGTAAACTGATGAAATGGACGTGTGAAGAGAGTGTGTTAAAGAACACTTCGAAAATCGCACAATATTAAACAGAATGAAGACGGTGATACGTGAATGTGTGTTGGGTTTGATGGTGCAGAAGGAATAGGTATTTTGGGGATGAGGATTATAGTAAGGGAGGAGGCGAATCGGATAGAGTGAAAAAGTCTTGAAGAATGGTAAATCTGCAGGTATAGATGAAATTTACTGGTGAAATGATCAAGAACGAGGGCGAGATGGTGATTGGATTGGATTTGTAAGTTGTGTAATAAGCGTTTATATGAGGATAGTCTATTTCCAAGGGGAATTGGAGTGAGAAGCGGGTTAATAGTACCCTTATATAAGGGGTAAAGGAGAAAAGGGGACTGTAGAAATTATAGGGGAATAAGTTTATTGAGTGTTGTAGGGAAGGTATATGCTGATATTTTGGTCGAAAGAGTACGTCGAGGGACTGAAGGACCTGATTGCGTGAAGAACAAGCGTGCGTTTAGGGAGTGGCTAGGGATGTGTGAGATTCAAATCTTTACATTGAAACAATGATTGAGAAAAATGAGAAGAAGAAGAATAAATTGATTTAGGTTTTATGGATTTGCAACAGGCGTTATGATAGAGTTAATACGGGAAGGTTATATGGCAGGGTGTTAAGTGAATATATGGTGTTGTGGTAGTAGGTTCTGAATGGAATCAAAAGTACTGTATGTATGATAGTTGAAGCGTGTGTAAGAATAAATGGGTCAATGGTGATTGGGTTATAGGATAATAGGCGAGAGTTCAGACAGGGTTGTGTATGTGTCCTTGCGTTATTCAATTTGTATATGGATGGGGCTTATGAAGAATCGAGGTGGGCGGATGGCAGCGAAATTGGATGGAGGAATGGAGTATGAGTGAGGGTGCCCTACCTATATATATGTGTATTTTGATTTGGTTTCTGACTGTGCGCGAATCGAAGAGAATGTTTGAGAGGATGGTAGAGAGATTTGGCAGAGGGTATGTAAAAGGAGGGGCTTGAAAGTAAACGTGGATAAGAGTAGGTTATGGTTGTGAGTGAGGACAGTCCTAGATGTGAAGTTATGTTAGATGGTGAGCAGCATGGAACAAGTGTCTGAGTTTAATATTTAGTATATGTTGGATGGAATGGGAACGGACCAATTCCAGAGTGATTAGGAAAGTGTGATGGCAGGAGGTTGCTTGTGTGCCATTAAATCGTTGGTTGAATGTAAAGACTAAGTCTTGAGTGTGCTAGGGTCTTACATGAGCGTATGTTGCCTGTGTTATTGTATACTAGTGAGACTATGGGTCTGGGAATAAGGAAGTATAAGAGCTAAAGTATTCAATGTGTTTCAGATGGACAATTTAGGGGTGTGCTAGGTGTGAGAAAGAATTGATAAATGTAGGAATGAACTATTAGAGAAGGTTGGTGTGTGTGAGAAAGGGGTAAAATCGAGGGAAAATAAATGAAATATGTTGGAGATGTGTTTGGTCATATGGAAAGGTGGATGATAGTCGGTTGGTTAAGCGATGTATAGTGGCGAGTGTGTTGCGGGGAACGACCGGCTGGGTAGGACCCGAAGAAAAAGCTTGATTGAGTCATGTAAACGAATGTTTGAAGTGAGAGAAATGTGGAGTTTTGGTAGAGGCGAGAAGAAAGGTGTATAACAGGAGTGGAATGGCGGGGGATTGTGAGGGGGTATGGTTGTTGCCCCACCTGGACCAAGGGATGAACCTCACATTGATTGACGACTATATACCACAGTGAGGGTCCGTCCGTTGTCCCATGAAGCTTTAGGGTGGATATTTCTGTCGCGAATGAGTTCTCCACTAATTTAATGGTACTGAGGGGCGTAGGCTGGGACTTCTGTCGACTAATATGTCCATGTTCATTCTACTGCATTTTCTTTTCGATGCTCATCATCGCACCTTACTCCCATTTCTTTGGACAATAGAAGGAGATAAAGGAAAAGAACAGAAAGAAAGAGTATATATGTTTATAATAATATTATAATATTATATATATATATATTATATAATTAATATATATTATATATTACTATATTATATAATATATATATATATATTATATATATAATATATATTATATATATATTATATATATATATATATATATATATATATTATATATATATATATATATATATATATAATATATATATATATATAGTATATTATATATAATTATATATATATATAATATATATAATATTATATATATATATATATTATATATATTATATATATATATTATTATTATAATATATAATATTATATTATATATATATTATAATATATATATATATATATCATATATATATATATTATTATATATATTATATATAATAATTATAATATAATATAATATATATATATATATATATATATATATTATATTATAAATATATATATATATATATATAATATATATATATATATTATATATACAGGGTTCCACTTCGGGAAAGTCAGGGAAAAAAATTGGTCAGGGGAAAGTCAGGGAAACGTTTTTAGATATGCTGAAAGTCAGGGGAAATTCCAAAAGTCATGAAAAAGTCAGGGAAATTTTAAAAATTTTCCAAAACATTATGAAGAATGATCCATGGACCAAGTTGCATATTTTTTGATATATTTTTTTCCTTTTACTGTATAATTGTGGAATGAGAGATTGTATTTGATAATGAATGAAAAGAGATGGGCGAGAATGACATTCCATAACTACTTCTATTCCTGTTTCTTTCATTTTTAGTCTCATATACCTACTATTCTTTCCTATTTCTGTGGTTTCGTAGGAAGTTGTTCCCAAGTTCAATCCTTCCGATGAGTGAATGGTATATGGATGTGTTTAAGACTGTATGACTTATGAGACTTATCTGTTTATATCTTTTCTTTTTAGGGATTTATACTTTTTGAGGTGCTTTTTTTTTTTGAGGTTTGACGAAGGGATTTTGGAGATTTTTGTGCAGTTGAAGGTTATTTATTATTTTTTTAAAATGACTTCAAGCAAAAAAAAAACTTAACTTTAACGATCAGTGGTTGGACGTCAAACCTGAACTTGGTTCATTTCTGTCACAGATTTACAATGTCTCATACTTAATATTATGGAAAGATTTTCTTAAGTCCAGTAAAATGCCTGCTACAACCAACAACTAAGCTTTTTGGCATTAGATTTACATGACAAACTTGAATGCCAGACTGTGCAAATCAATGACAGAAAAGAGATTTAGAAAGATATCTCTGAAGTACAAGTCCAACTGGCTCTCATCAATTGGATTCCGATAGGTTTTCATCAGCCAGAACAAAGGAAACAAAGATTTGATTTATTGCAGAGGCATGTTACACCAATAACTGCAATCACCAGTTCTGTTGCTGAGACAAGAAAAAGATTATATTACTACTTTTGCAGATGAAGCTCATTCTAACCTTGAATTTTAAATTCAATATTTTTATACGGTGATTGTCCTTCTAAGAGACTTGTGAGTTTTTTTTCTTCTATAGCACCTGAGAATCAATGTTATGCGGAATTGTGGCAAATTATTAAATTAGGACAGATATTTTCGCATGGAAATGCGACAGTGGAAGGAGGGTTTTCTATAAATTAAGCAATTTTAGCGGAGAATCTGAAAAACATGCCTTATTTTCTCAAAGAACAGTGCACATTGCTATAAGATTTCATGAAAGTATTCATAAAGTTCTATCACTCAAAAAATGTTGACAAATGTAAGAGGAGCTGCCCATAGGAGTTATGAAGAACATCTCAAAGACAAACCCAGAAAGAAAAAAGAACGAGAATAAAACGGTTGAAAAAAGGAATTAATTATCATACAGATCAATTAAACTTGAAAAGAGCAGAGAAAGAATGTTAAAACTGAGAGCTTTGACAGAAGAAGACCCTATAAAATCAAAAATTCAAATGCTTGAAAAAGAAAAGTTTAATCTAAATCTCCCCATTAGAACTTTTGTGATCACAGTGGACTATTCACCTAGGCTTTTAATGTAAGCTTTTAATTTATTTTCTTTTTGTATAAAATAAAAACTGTTTTCTTTTGAAAAAAAAAAAAAGGAGTGCTTTGGACGGCTATGGGTAAAGGTATAGGCTTATACTTAAAACATCGAAAATATATTGTACTTTTTTCCATCATGAAGGACAATCACAAACTTAATTTTTCAATCATTTAATGTATGAACTGAGTAAATAGGCTGCAATAATGATTAATAGATATTTTATACGCCAAAAATAACAAACACGCTGGTCAGGGAAAATTTGCAGATTTGGTAGGAAAGTCAGGGAAATCAAATTTAAAATTTCAGTTGATGAACCCTCGTATATATATATTATATATATATAATAATATATATATATATAGATATATATATTATATATTATATATATATATATATATACTATATTTATATATATATATATTAGTATATATATTATATATTATAGTATATATATATATTATTATATATATAAATATGATAGATGTTTCGTTTATAGATAATATTTTATCCATTTTTTATAACTAAAGTATATATCCATAATTATTTAATATATATATATATATATATATATAATATATATAATATATATTATAATATATATATATTATAATATATATTATTATATTATACTATATAATATATATTATATATATATATATATATATATATTATATATATATATATATATAGTGTTACAAACAGGGAAACAGGGAAAACAGGGAAACCAGGAGAAAATCAAAAAAGTCGTGCAGGGAAAAACAGGGAAACAGGGGAAAACACAGGGGAAATAAAATTATCCAATTTATACAGGCATTCATTGGCTTAACCCCTTAAGAAGTATAGTGAAGCACCATGTGCTTCGACAATTTCTCTAAAAGGGAGACTTAAGGCAAGCTCAGTGGCTCAAGGGATTTAGGAAAGATGTTTTGTCTTTTGAAAGGAGGAGGAAAGTAAAGGCACAAGAATATCATTCATGATTTCTCTTTCTGTACTTAAATTTAATTGTGATAAAGTTCTAATATGGAGTAAAATTAAGTAAAAAAATTTATATATCAACTTTTTTCTTAAGCCTAAGAATTTATACTTCTTGAGTCAATGAATCTATATAATATTATTTTTATTAAAATTTATTCATCTGCAGTATCAGTGCATTTAACTAATTTCTCTTTTTTATTTTACAGAATTGAATTAATTTGTATTATATAATATTTAAATATTAGATGGCAAAAAACTTATTATAAAGCCAGTTTTAATTTACAATGGCTGGACTCCACTCTGCATCCAGAATGGTCAAAATGGCTCAGAGAAGCGAAATCGGAACATTACGCTTTGTGCATCTACTGCAAGAAAGAATTTTGCCTTTCCAATATGGCAACAAGATCCATTAAAAGTCATGCAAGTAGCAAGAAACACCAGAGCATCACTAAATGCTTAAAATCCAGCTCTCCGGACATGATGAACAATTTTGTTAAGCAAAGTACTGGGTACTGTTCAATTAATTCTAAACAGTTTCAAACGAATAATTCTGCATCAAGTTCTATTTCTCAGGGAGCCTCAGTTGGTTCTACCTTGGATGTCTTTTAGCAAGGCAAAAGATGTACAGAAAGCCTGAATAATGTGGAGTTTGACCTGTTTAATCAACTCATAATTTCAATAGAGCTTCTGAGTGTTGCTAAAAACAATTTAGTAAGATTGTTTCCTGATTTGCAAAATAGCTCAAGTCCTTTGGTGTGAGCAAAGATAAACTTTCCTATTTATGTGTATTTGGGTTTAGCTCCTATACTTTAACTAAAAAAATGCTGAGGTGTATTGAGAGAATATTCTTATTATATCAAATGTTGCCTCATGATGAGGCTTTAATTAAAATTGATACAAGAACTCAAGGGTATACATGTGAGGTTTGAAGACTTAACTACGGGTCTCATAACCACTCGTTATCTTACTTCTCAGTTCCTTACCGACACTCGAGCTGAGAATCTTTTGGAAAATCTCAAGCAGGGGCTTGGGTCAGCTGTTGACCTCATTAAAGTGATGAAGTATTTCAATGGATGGACCTAATGTCAACTGGAAAATGTTGTCTTTGTTGAAAGCAGAATTAAATACCTGTTCCGAAGCTCCAAGATTGATTGAATTTGGAAGTTGCTCTTTGCATATTGTCCATGGAGCTCTCAAAACTGGTTATAAAGCTACAAAGTGGGATTTATTAGAATACTTAAGGGCTTCTTATTATTTATTTACCGATTTTCCAACTAGAAGGGGAACATTCATGAAAATAACAGGCTCTGAAGAGTTTCCTGCTAAATTTTTTGACAAGATAGGTTGAAAATTTAAATGCCACAACAACAGCCATTCGATTGCTTCCAAGACTTTGAAAGTATGTGGAAGAAGTTGGGGAATTGAAAAATTCAAAAGTGTTTGGAAAGGTGAAATCATATTTAAAGGATCCCTTATTACATGCAAAGTTGGGTTTTTTCCAAGCAGTAGCTCGTCAGTTGGAAGGATTTCTATTGAAGTTTCAACGTGAAGACCCATTGACACTCTTCTTGTATGATGATCTCAGACACTTAGTTAAAACTTTAATGAAAAGAATTCTAAAACCGGACATTGTTCAGACGTCAAAGTTTTAATGAAAATTAACTTTAAGATAAAAAAATTTCATAAATGCAGAAAATATGGACTTGTATCATACAGGAAAAGAGGGAATTAGGAATGCACCTCGAAGGCTGCAAACTAGAACATTTTAAAATTAGAGAGATTGTATGTTATTTCTTGCAAGTACTTATCAGAAGTTAGTTAGAAGAAAGAAGTCCTCTTAAATATTCCATCACAAAGGCATTAAGTTGTTTGTCACCGAAGGTAATGCTTTCTAATAACTCTGAAAGAATTAATATGTGTTTTGAAAAATTCATTGATATCAAGCGAATTGATGGTTCGATGGCTGATATAATCAAAAAGGATTTATGAAACATTTCTGATATACTAATTCCTATGTCCTTGAACTACTGAAAAATTTTGATGAGAAGGAAAGATTAAATTCGATCAACTTTTCATGGAAATTTTTAAAAATGTAAACGTTCAAAAAGAAACAAAAAACTTTGTAACACTGATTCTTTCATCATTTCATGGGAATGCTTCTGTAGAGAAAGGTTTCTCGACAAACAAACATTGTCTACAAGAAAATTTGCGTGAAGAGTTATTGCTGAAGAAATAAAAGAGTTATTGCTGAAGAAATAAAAAATACTGGAGGGGTTGATTATTGTATTACAAATGAGATTGTCATACTGCCGCAATGCTTCTTCAGAGTATAAGGCATACTTAAAAAGAAAACTATGGGCCAAAGAAGCAGAAACTCTGGAAGATGCAAAAAAAAGGAAATTAGCAGCTGAGATTAAAGAGGCTAAAGAAGTTAAGAGAAATATTGTCAAAGAGACCGAAAAAAAATTTTTTTTATAGAAGAGAAAATATTTTTTTTTAAAATATTATAAACTTTTTTTTTTTTTTTTTTTTTTTTGTTTAATGTACTTATTTAGTAGGTTTAGTTTAGAATTAAATAATTTTATTATTTGTTTTAGAGAAAAGGAAAAATATTTTATATTTTATTTTACAGAAAGAAAAATATGCAAATGTTGTTTATATTGTGTACCTTTGTTTTTGTCAATTTTATTTTGTCAAAGTTAAAAGAAAGGGAAAAAATGAAAGCAAAAGCTGGGACCTGGTAAAAACATATTTGGCAGATATTTAGAAAATTAATTGATTGTGTTTTATAAACTTTGGAGCTAGATAAAATAAATTTTGAGAAGTTGCTTTAAATTTTCCAATGCAAATATAATTTCACTTGTAAAATGTTGAAAATTGTATGGATGTCATTTAAAATTTGTGAAATCTGGCCAGAAATTGTTTACTGGGATAGTTAGAGGGTGGGCTCTGGAGGGCTTTCATTGTTTTCACCTTTCCTTGTTGATAACAATGATAAAATGATGTTTTTATCATTATTTTTAGTCACGGGAAAATTTTGGAAAAACAGGGAAAACACAGGGAATTTGAAAATTTCAACTTGGTATACACCTTGATATATATATATATAGCTATACTAGTTATATATATATATAATATATATATAATATATATATATATATATATATATATATATTCTATTTATTATTATAATATATATATATTATATATATAATATATATATATATTATATATATATATATATTTAATATATATATATAATAATAATTATACTATATATATATAGTAATTATATATATATTATATAATAATAATTAAAATTGATGAATCGCTCTTATTTATATTACATTTTTTCTCCAGGTTTATATGCTGGTATCCAAACCTTATATTGAAATAAATTGTACGCTATTTGGTGAAAAAATGGCATGTACCTGAAATGTGCAATTATTATGTCTCTCATTTAATATATTGCAATTCCGAATTATGCAAATATATTTATAACTTTATCAAAATTTCATAAAAATAATAGAGAGAAATAATTCAAATTTATCCAATACTATTATTTTATAAAAGTTCTTTCTAGTTTAATTTAGTATTCGAATTTTTTTCTAA
>JABUQX010017186.1:57500-62814 GCA_015478945.1 Trachelipus rathkii | reverse complement strand
ATGCTCCGGGGTAAGGATGGACCTGGTTAGGCATGGTGTAATTGCCAGGTGGCATGCCTGTATAATAGGGAGGTGGGGGCATCGTCCCCGCTGGTAAAAATCCATAATTTGAAGTGTTCTGTCCTGCTGGAGCACTTTCGTTGTTATTTCCTCCCATAACTCCTCCTGTGAGGACGCTTGGTTGTGGTTGAGCGGTGTTAGGCCCAGCAGAGGTTTGGACCGATCCTATGGCTTGGTTCTGGATCGGTAGGGGCCCGTCGGGTCCCCACGGGGAAGTGTTTCGTAATTCGGCACCCTCCCACTTGCTTTCATTGAGGTTATGTGGTTCGAGCCCACCCCAATTCCTACGCACTTTCTTTTTGGTAGTAGTGTCAACAGTAGCAGGCTTGAGCTGTAGATTTAAAGTGTTGTCTAAAGCAACCGTTTTTTGCATGTATGGTGGAGTTTCGACCCGTGGGGGAGGTGCTCCCTCCCTTACTACTTGGGATGCCGGGCTAAGAAGAGTGAGGTAGGGGTTCGGAGTGGCCCTTGGGTTCAAAGGAGTTTGGAGAGGGGTAATCCCTGGGGGAGCGCGCCCCCTTTCTTGGGTTATGGGCGTTTCATCTCCGCCCCCCCCTCCGTTTACTTGTTCCGGATTATGGCCTTCGTCTTTACTACCCTCATTCAATTCGAGATTCTCATTATCTCTCTCTTCGTCAGCAGCACCGTTGTCTCCTATCTCCGAAATTTGTTTCTCCGCCATTTTGTTTTTCCGGAATCACAAATAATGCCCAATAGGTCGGTATGACACTTAACTATCTCTACTGTATACGTGCTAAAGCAGTGTCAACCAGTGTTGAAATTATAACTGTTGTCTGAGGACCCTCTCGATACTACTATATATATATATATATTTATATCGATTTTTATTAAATTGCGAAAAATAGTTGTAGTGATTCCCCATAGTTAACCTATATGTCAAAAAAGGTGGAAAACTCAACAGAAAAATTGTTGTCCGCAGATCTCATATGCTACTACTTCTACTGCTCAAACTATCTTTTTACTACTATGCGATGTTTAGGTCACCTTATTAAGGTGTGCTAACCAGAAAATCTTCACAAAATTTTTTGTTTTTTCCCCAACTTATATGGCCCCCTATATATATATATATATATATATAAAGTATTTATAATATATATATATATACTTATATAATATATATAAATAATTTTAAAATTATCTTAATTCTAATCAGCTTTTGGGGATATAGCTTTCTCAGGCTTTCCTGTCCAGCAGAGTGGGGATAATAATCTGGGGGTACCCTCTATAGGGTAGGTACGAGTATATATATATATATATATATATATATATATATATATATATATATATATATATATAAAGTATTTATCACTTAAGACTAAGTCCCCCCCCTTAGATGGTTTCCCAATAAAAAAATGTCATTAATTTTATATCAGTAAATGCACACATGCAAATGGATATATATATATATATATATATATATATATATATATATATATATATATATATATATATATATATTATATATTATATAATATATATCTTTATTGAGTTGAAACAGCTTCAAGAGAGAGAAAGAAAAATGCAGTTTCGAAAATGAGCTCTAGAGTGGAGTTTTCGGCGGAATGTTTACATTAACGGCATACAATGCCCGGTTAGTCTGTCGGTGCAGTTCGATTTCTCTCGGCTCACTCCGACTCCAATTTTACGTAAACACTCTCGCTCAGAAAATTCCCGACAAAAACCGACAATTTTGTGAGTCGATTGGCTTTGCAATTTCCTACAGATCCTTTCTCTTTTCAATTTCTGTTCTTCTCAATGTTGTTTCCAATTCAAAAGGAGAGAAAAAGAATAAAGGAAGAAGTGAGGCATATAGGATAATTATTATTATCTTTCCCCGTTTCCCCAATTTCAATTTTCTTAATGCTAAATATCCTTATTTTACAAGCATTATGGCATTATTTACAAAATCTTTGAAATTTAAAATAATGGACATAGGGTAATTATCATTAATTTTACTTATTATTTTAATTGGTGTGGAAATATTTTTCCAAACCAATCTTAATTATTTACATAGCGTAGTTGAATAACGATGCAGGGCCCTGATCATCTCTTTCAACCTTCACCATGTAAAAATAATAATGAATAATAATAATAATAATGATAAAATAATAATCATTAAATCAAAAATTTTCTTTTTCTAAAAGAAAGGTTTTAATTTAATGTAAAACAACCATAAAAATGATAATGCGAATGATTCGTTCATTCACGTTATCACAAATATGCAATTAGTGGGCAAAATAATAATAATAATAATAAAAAATAATAATAATAATAAAAATCGAAATTTTTATTATTGGCTTAAATTAACGGTGGATCCACCTAAATCATTATTGCAATGGTCCCTAATCATTTAACTAATTAGTTTAATAATTATAGGCCTTTTTATATATATATATATAGATATTATATATAAATATATATATATTATATATATTATATAGGTGATTTTTTGAGAAGAATACAATCAAATGTTGATTTAATGGTATCTAGCTCTCTTACGGGTACATCTGCCCACTTTATGGGACCTAAAGAGGTGTCTGGATGAGTAAGTAGCCATGGGCCAGGGTTCGGATACGCTGTCTGAATTTGTCATCTCAAAAGAAAAGATTCGCCATCCGTCGCAAGGAATAGCCAGTTTATAGTAATGTATTCTTGATTCCTTATTACTATCTATGGCTAGAAGGGCAGTTAAGCAAGTCTTCTAGTGATATTTATTTTTCGCCCAATGTGGGACTTTTTACAGACAAAATTCAAATCACAAAACAAGATCCATATAAAGAACACCTAGGAATAATAAACTTTTGATAATAAAATACATAAAAAGAAATCTAATTGCTGGAATTAAATGAAAGTATTAATAATTACTAATGAAATACATATTTGCTTGAGAAACATGTGGTGGCATGATTAGCATTCATAGACATAAAAACAATACATCAAAGCATATTTTACCTGATGGCTTATTCCATCTAAATATTTTACCTGATGGCTTATTCCATCTAAATATTTTACCTGATGGCTTATTCCATCTAAATCTATAACATGTCAATGTTCATTTAATATTAACATAATGATAATTAGAAGCGACACCAAATTTATTGATTACACTAAATGAAAAGAATATTCACATTTTACATACCTCTTATAGGTCAGATAATAATGCCATAATGATAACGTTTTAGCTTCGCTTTGTTTATGGAGCTGATTCTTTTATTTAAAATATAAAATGTTTATCATGCTGTAAAATATAATTATAAGCATACCGGAAGAATGTGATTATTAATACAATTACATTCTTTGTATGAATATTATATATATATAATATATATATATATATATATATTATATATATATATATATTGGTGAGTGGGGTCGATCTCTGATTCACCATATTTTATTTAGTTCGCAGGGTAAACTGGATCAAGCACAACAGGAATATTTGATATAAATAATATATATATATATATATATATATATAATATTATAATATAATATATATAGACATAGTGACAGTATAGAGGTGAAAAGGATCAAATGTCTCGCACAAGCGTTCCACTTTCAAACTCTACAAGATTACCCAGCAAGGAGCGGACTGAGACGCTCTGTAGTTATGCAAATGAGTCAATCCTTCAATGCACGCAATACAAACCCAAACAGGAATTCTATTGCGTCGTCGTTACGAGCAAGAGGAAGGCGGGAAGCCTTTGTTTCTAAGCGACCTATTTCGATCGATTTTGATTTCACAGAATACGTTTCTGAACGTATTTTTGAATATAATTTATAAATGTTGGAATCTAATTTAAAAAGATGGAATGCATTTCGAATTTAAAAGTACTATACGTACGATATATATATATATATATATATATCTATATATATATTATATATATATACAGTATTATATTTTATTAATTATATATATATGATATAATATATATATATATAATATATATTATATATAATATATATATATATATATATATATATAATATATAATATATATATAATATAATAATAATCATGTCATGTCCATCACTAATATATTATATATAATATATATATATAATATATATATATATATATATATTAATATTATAATATATATATATATATATATATATATATATATAATTGGAGTAAAGGCTTTGGATGGGAATGTAGTTCAGGATGATAGAGAAGTGGAGGAGAGATGGAAAGAACATTTTAAGGAACTACTAAATACTAAATCTTTTACATTAAATTATACTGTGTTGACGTCACAATCACCGCTTAAGCTCTTACTAGACCGTCCCTAAGGCGCCAGGAGCTCTTTAGGAAGTCTTGAGCCGCGTGACATCCGACAACCCCACCCCTATGTAGATCTCAAGATGATAAAGGTAATTTTTGCTTTTAGACTTAGCAGCACAGCATTTTTTATTCTCATTGGATATTTATTTTGTGTAATTGTAAAAAGTATAAATAAAAACTATAAGAAAAGAATAGTCTGTCATTTGGTCCTACAATTCTTCGAAGCAGTGACCTTGTCCCAGCTTAATCCGGGATCGAACGAAATCTTTACAACCTCAAAAACCAAGGAGAAGCGAAATTATATTAAATAAAATTTTCTACAGTCAACAATTACCGATTTTTTTTATTATTTTTATAACATTTTTAAGGTCTTCCTTATAATGTACTTGCTCATTGGACTAGGTTGACTTGCAAGATAACGTTCTCTATCTAGATCATTTTCATTCACGCTCTTTAATATAGTATCCAATTGTTTAAAAATATTGCCATTAAGATGAATGGAATACAACTTTTTTTTTTGTAGGCAACTGGAAAAGTAATAAAATAGTCTGCCAAAGCAGAAATCGACATCAAATTGCTTGAAAGCGATTCAGAATGTAATCGCAACTGCGTTCCAAAAAAAATTACAAAAAAATCTTTTCAACTAAGTTACAAATCAATCAAAGGTAAGAGAGAAACAAGTTAAACCGAATAATTTATATGCAGTTATAAAAAAAAACAACTTTTAATTAGTGTATAAAAAATAAAAATATTTTTTGTAAAAGGTAAAAACTTGGTCCCACATTAAATTAATTACAATTATTGTGAAATTGGGAAAAACTTTTTTCCCTGACTAGAAATGCACCACTTTGTAGAACACTTTAAATTCTAATGAGCAATAAGTTAATAAATGAAATAACTCCTTAAAAAGCACGTCGCAAACAAGAAAAATTTAATAGCAATTATA
>JABUQX010017186.1:0-52500 GCA_015478945.1 Trachelipus rathkii | reverse complement strand
CCAGGAATGCTAATTCAGGCCTCGGAGAAGGTCTTGATCGCCGTAAACGGCCTTCTAGCTTTCGGCGAAATTGTATTGAAAATCGTAATGGGGTACATGAATGTCAGAGGAATAAATGTTGTGAGGAGAAGAGGAGAGAGTGATGGATGTATTTAGGAAAGGGCAAAATTTGATTTGCTCGCTGGGACTAAAACAAAGATGAAAGGAAACGGTGAAAATGATTGTGTGGTGTGAAATGGTTGTGTGTCTGGTGTTATTTTTTTTTGATTTGTATGTGGGTTGGAAGGAATGAGGAGAGAGGAGAAGGAGTTGCAATTTTGATGAGTGACCTGTGGTTACAAGCGTAATGGTAGTCTTTGTGTGTGTGAGTCCTAGAATTCTAATTGGTAAATTTAAGTTGGAAAAGGTCCAAGGTATGTGTGGTTGTGACGTATGGACCATCTGAGGGAAAACGTTGAAGAGAGTACGAATTTTTTGGATAAATCTGAATATTGTTCTGAGGGGTAAGTAGGAGCTCAGATTTGATAGTTGTTGGGGGACCTGAATGGGTTGATTGCTTGGATAGGTGATCAAAAAAGGATGATAAACAGGTGGTTTTTGGGGTGTCGGGAGGAAATGAAGAATGGTAGGAAGGTGATTGATTTTCTGTGAGGAGAGAGGTATGTGTGTAGAAATACTTTCTTTAAACACAAGGAGTATCCATAAGTATACTAGAGTTTGGTGTAGGTAGAGATGGTATCGAAGCGTAAAGGTAGTATTGATTTTGTGTTGGTGAAGAAGGAGATGTTGAAGGTTATGGTTGGGTGTTAATCAGTGTGGGGAGTATTAATGGGATTATCGGATCATTATGTTGTTCGTATGTAAAATTAAGTTAGTGGGCTTGAATGGAGAGGGGTGATACGAAAGCAAGTAGGTAAAATTAAGAGTGAGAAGTTAAGGAACAAGACAATAAGGATAAGTATGTAAAGAGCGCTCGCTAGTAAATCGGTTGAATGTGAACAAGTTGATACTTAACAAATCTGGGGGCGAAAATGAAGAAAAGCAATTGTTAGTAGTCAAAGAAGTGTTGGATGTTGCTAAAGTTAGAAGAAGAATGTAACAGTGAATAAAGAATGAAGAGGTGATGAAGCGGTTAAAGGTAAAAAAGAAGCGTGGTTGAATTTGACTAAAAGCAAATGATGAAGTCTAAAAGAGAAAGATGCTGGAATTATATAAGGGAGAAAAAAGAAAATACTAAAAGGTGATACGTAGGAGAAAACAAGAAGTAAATGAACAGTTGGAAGAAGGATGGGACATACAAGGAATAGGAAGCTCTTCTGAAGGAAGGCGCGAAAGTTAAGAATGAGAATTAAGGGAATCTGCTCAGAATAACGGAATAGCATGGTGATTTCATCGCCTGACATGGATGCTAGGGGAGTGTGCGAAAGAACACTTCGAAAATCTGCACAATATTAACAGTAATGAGAGGTGTTAGTGAATGTAAGTGGGTTTGATGGTGCAAGAAAGGAATACGTATTTTGAGGATTGAGGTTATTAGTAAGGAGGAGGTAATGGGTAGGTGAGAAGCTCACGAATTGGTCAATCGGCCGCTCTGTTCAAATACGCTAAAAAACAAAAATAACAAAAAAAAAAAAAAAAAAAAAAAAAAAAACAAAAAAAAAAAAATAAAAAAAAAAAAAAACAAAAAAAAAAAAACGAAAAAAAATACAAAAAACAGAAATGAATAAAGAACAAGAGTGACATTAATGGAGAGAGATGTATGATAGATTGGATTTTGAATTGTGTAGAAATGAGATATGGAGCGGTATAGTATCCAAGGGATTGAGAGAGCGGTTAATAGTACCCTTATATAAGGTAAGGGAGAAAAGGGGAACTGTAGAAATTATAGGGAATAAGGTTTAATTGAGTTGTAGGGAAGGTTATATGGCAGTTGGGATTTTTGGTCGAAAGAGTACGTCGAGTGGGGACTTTTTTGGGGAAAAAAGGGGGGACTTGAAAAAATTTTGGGTGGAAGAACAAGGTGCGTTTTAGGAGTGGTAGAGGATGTGTGGATCAAATCGTTTCATTAAAAAAATTGATTGAGAAATTCTTCAAGAAGAATAAATTGTGTGTAGGTTTGTCTGTTTTGTTATAGGCGTATGATAGATTTAATAGGGAAGCTTTATTGGCAGGTGTTAGTGATATATGGTGTGTAGTAGGCTTCTGAAATGGAATCAAAGTATGATGACGATAGTGAAGCGGTGTAAGAATAAATGGGTCAATGGTGAAAATTGGTTTTAGGATTTAATAGCGGCAGTAGACAGGGTGCTGTATGTCTCCTGGTTATTCAATTTGTATATGGGATGGGGATATAAAAGAATTTCGAGGTGGGGATGGCAGGCAAATGGTGTTAGAATGATCGAGAATGGAGATGAGTGGAGGTGCCCTACCTATTATATGCGATGATTTTGAAGCTGTGTGCGGAATCTGAAGAGAGTTTGAGAGGATTTGGTAAAGAGATTTGGCAGGTGTGTAAAATGAGGGCGAAAGTTAACGTGGATAAGAGTAAGGTTATGGTTGTGATGAGGACAGTCCTCAGTGTGAATTATGTTTAGATGGTGAGCAGCTGGAACAAGTTGTAGAAGTTTTTTTTAAAAATTAAATTTTAAGCGGTATAATGTTGGATGGAAGGGATGATGATGCAGATTTAGTAGGAAAGTTGTGAATGGCAGAAAGATGTGGCTGTGCAAATTAAATCGTTGGTGAATGTAAAGACTAAGTCTTGAGTTGCTAGGGTCTTACCATGAGGGTATGTTGTTACCTGTGTTATGTAATAGTAGTGAGACTATGTCTTGAATAAGAGGTATAGACTAAAAGTTTCAATGTTTTCAGATGACAATCTTAGGGAAGTGACGTGATAGGTGTGAGGAGAATTGATAAAATGAGAAATGAACTTATTAGAGAGATGTGTGGTGTGAAGAAAAGGGTAAAAGAGAGAATAAAGAGAGTACATTGAGATGTTTGTCATATGGAAATGATGATTGATAGTCTTTTGGTTAAGCGGATGTATATAGTGCGAGTGTGTTGGAAACCGACCGGCTGAGACCGAAGAAAAAGTGGATTGAATCAGTAACGAACTTGAAGAGAGAAATGTGAGTTTGGTAGAGGCGAGAAGAAAGGTGTAAACAGGAGTGAATAGCGGGGATTGTGAGGGGGGGGGTTGGTTGTGGGCCCACCTGCGGCCAAGGGAGAACCCTTACATGACGATCTCCAGGGTGAGGTTCCGCGCTGTCCCATGAAGCTTTAGGGATTTTCTGACTGCGACGAGTTCTCACTAATTAATGTTACTGATGGGGGCGGTAAGGCTGGGCTTTCTTTTCAACTTTTGTCATGTTCTTCTACAGCTTTTCTTTTCGATGCTTGTCACGCACACTTTACTCCCATTCTTGGGAAAATAGAAGGAAGATAAAGGAAAGAAAGAAGAAGAAAATATATATATATATATATATATATATATATATTATATATATATATATAATATATATTATATATAATATATATTTATATATATATATATATATATATATATAATATATATATATATATATTCCTCTTTGACCTCAAATCAGGGGTGAGGTGACAAAATACACCGGAAAAAAATAATTAAGTAGGACATGAAGTCGAAAAGAAGCTTCTCCCCCCCTCCCTACCCTAAAGGGCGAGCTCGTCGCTGTCAAAAATCCACCCTAGGGTTTTCCAACACCGCGACAGACCCCCACTATGGTATCTCGTCAATGTAAGGGTTCATCCCCTGGGGCAAGCCCCCTCACAAAACTCCATCATTCATCTTATTATGCCCTCTCTTCCCACCTTTGCCAAACCCACATTCCATTCCTTCAGGCTTTATTTTACTGACTCAATCCACTTTTCCTTAGGTCTCCAGCTGGTCGATTCCCAACCAACTGTCATCCATCCTTTCCTCATGACCAAATCATCTTAATACGCTCTCATTTATTCTCTCATTCACGTCTTTCTCATACCAAACAACTCCCTTAACACGTTCATTCCTCATTTTATCAATTCATCTCACACCTAACACGCCTCTAAGATTATCCATCTGAACAGACCTACCTTAGAGTATATACCATGCTTATTCTGCGGGGGGGTGGCTTTTGGGGGGTTTGTGAGTTGGGGGGCGGTACTATACATTAACATAGTAGCAACATACCTTCATACAGAACCCTAAGCACTCAAAACAGTCTCTTTGCAGTTACCAAAGATTTAATTGCACGAGCCACTTTCATACCATTCATAACTCTCCTACTACGCTGAGCACTGATTGTTCGTTCCCTTTTCATCCAACATATAGCCTAAATATTTAAATTCAGATACTTGTTCCAATTGCTTACCATCCAATATGATTTCCCACTGCGGACTCTCCTCACGTATCACCATGACCTTACTCTTATATACATTTACTTTCAAACCCCTCCTTTTACATACCCTGTAAAATCCCCCTATCAGTCCTCTCAAACGTTCTTCAGATTCGCCACACAAAACTAAATCATCTGCGTACAAAGAGCAAGGCACCCTCCACATCGTCCATTTTCCATCAGGTCTAACCCCCTACCCTGCCGTCCCAACCTTTAATTCTTTCCTCACCCCATCCATATACGCATTAAATAACCATGGAGACAAAACGCATCCCTGCCTTAATCCACTACTATTAGACCATTCACTCTCCACTCCATTTATTCTTACACACGCTTCACGATCAGCATACATACTTTTGATTCCATTCAGAAGTCTACCACCAACACCATATATCATTAACCCCTGCCACAGAGCTTCCCTATTAATCCTGTCATACTCCTGTATCATTCGACGTACTATAATAATTTCTACTCTGTTACAAACGCCCTTCTAAATTTCAATCTCTTTTCTTATTCAAAACTCGTGTCCGAGCACTCGGAGGAATTTGAGAGCTTATATAAAAAATAAGTACGTCAATAAATGATTAACATTTTTAAGAAATAAAACCAACGAAAATCAATGTCAATTTAGCTAGGTGAAAAGTCGCCAAACAATTTAAAGGACTTGATCCGTTGTCTTAAAAGTTATTAGGGTAGTGTACTTAGCTTCTGCTCGTTTTACATTATTGCTTATAACAAAAACTTACACTTTGCTCCAGAGTAGCAATTCTTTGTCTTGACATAAACTGGTTTTCTTCTTTCAAAGCAACATGAAGAACCTCATTCTCTTTTCTCAATTCCTTGTTTTTGCCTTCTAGCTGTAATAATAATAATATAATAATAATAATAATAATAATAATAATAAAATATAATAATAATAATAACAATTATATAATGTAATAAGCATCAGATTTAAAGACATCAGATTTTTAAAATTAATTATAAATAAAAACATAAATGAATTGATAGGAAGTGAAGAAGGAGGAATAATACCGGAATTGTAGAAAGTGATATTAAATAAGGGCAAGAGTTTGAGTGAAGAGTTCAGCGTTATAGTAGAAGGTTGTGGATGAGTAACGCCATCGAAAGATACAAGAGGTAAAAGGAAAGAGGAAAATACAATATTAATAGTAATGACTTTTTTTCAAAGTGTCATAAGGAATATGGGGAAGAAAATTCGGAAAGATTTTTGTGTTACAGAAAATAGACCGCACCATTCCAGGATGAAATACAAGTAGCATTAGCTTTTGTAGTTTAAATGCAGCAATATTAAAACAATTCAAACTACAAAAAAAATATAAAATAATAATAAAAATTTTCTGTTCTCGAAACGATTTAAAAAAAACACACACTTTTGCAACTAAACAAATATAAGCGAGGACAGATTTCTTAACAATACGGACCCAAGATTACTAAATAATAGGAAGCGAGATAGAATACCAACAATAGCTTATGTCTGACAATTTATTGAAAGTAGATAAAAATATCTGAACCAACAGATGACATTAATATTAACATGGTAACCAGATCTTGCAACACTAATGGAATCCCATGGAAAATTTATAGACGAAAGTTCTTGTTCCAAACTGTAACACTATTCTGTCCACAATGATTAAAATTTCTTTAAAAAGAATTAATGTGTCATATATTGATTTAATATGATGGCACAGAAACAAATTTGGAGAATAACTTGCTTATACAGAACTATATATTCAATTTAAAATAATATTAATAAATAATGTTCTATCGACTTCTGCATATATAGTAGCATATAAATTGGAGGTAAACTTAACCCCAATTATTTATCGTTCACCCTCACCTGAGAGAGAAGAGTAATAAAAAAATAAATAATTACCAAAATTATATATGAATAAGAATAAAACTTTAAGGAACTGTTACGTCAATAATAAAATGAACAAATTAATTAATTTTATTTGTCAATTTTAATGATTGTCTCGAGTTTAGAACAGGGTTGACCTAGCTCAGAATATAAGTCCAGTGAAGCTATTTCAATTTTTATTTTAACGTCACTACAAAGAAATGAAAAAATTAACTGGTAAATTGTAACTTAATTATAAACAAATTGGACAAATTTTACCTTTGTCACGTTGTTTTAGTGCAATATATTTTAATCCCTTTTTGTACCTGCCATTTTTGTATATTATAAGATGCAAGAAATTTCTCGAATGCTATGGGTTTTATTATTTTAGTTTAACTTTATTTATATTTAACTTTAACTTTAACTTAACTTTAATTTGATCACGAAATTAGCTTGATTAATTTTATCTTCCTGGGGGCAAGAATTAAAACTCGACTGCGAACACTTGGTGACAACAGGCTTGGGATAGCTGGCCTTAAAGTTCGATTTCCTCTAGTCCCCCCGTGTTATCCTCTGAGAAGGGGATTAAGTACGTTAAAAGGAAGTTTTTTATTTATCAACTTGAGTTGAATCAGAAATAGTTACTTGTGTTAATATTTAAGTTTGATAATTTTTATAAATTGTCAACTTGGGTTGAGTTGGAAGCTGGAAGTTTGATTGAAATATTTTTGAAATCAGTTACAGATTTAGATTGGTTGTTACACTGTGACTAAACTTGGAACTTTGTTTTTATTTAGAGATTTAACTGAAATAGTTGGAATAAAGGCTACTAGACGGAGAATACACCAAGAAGATTTTGTAATTGCTCATTTTGCTTGCATTTACTTATGAAAGCATAGTAATTTGAGAAAATATAAGACAGCTGTTTTGAATTTCTGAATTTGTAAATATTGGTTCTTTTATATTAAAAGGATAGAATTATATTTAAAAAGTCTGAGTATTATTTCTTTTACATTAAAAGGACAGAAAGTATAAATAAAATTGTATAAAGGAATGAGTTTATTATATTAACCTTTTGTTTATTTCAGGAACAATTTATGAATTGATGTGTTAAGGTATCAGGGTTGAATAAAACTTAAATTAATACAGTAATAAATATTCTGTATTCTGATAACATTGCATCTCGGATCGTTTCAAGGTACATCACCTGATATTCAGAGGAATAGTAATTGCATCACTGAGTAATATCTCAATATTCATATTACACCAAAGAAATAACAGTAATAAAAAAAAACATATCACCAGTGTTTTTATTAAAGCAAAATCCACGAAAGTAAATATATATATATTATATTATATATATTAATATATATATATACTATATATATATATATACTATATAATATAATATTATACTATATATATTAGATATATATAGATATATATATTATATATATAATATATACATACTAAATAATATATATATATAGATTTATATAATATTAGTATATATATATATAATATTATATAATATAAATTATAGTATATATATATATAATATATACATATATATATATAATAACTTATAATATTAGATAATATATAATATATTATATATATATAACATATAAAGTAATATATAATATATTATATATATATATATATATATATATATATATATATATATAATATAGATATAATATATATATATATATATATATAGATATAATATATATAGTTATAATTATAGATTATATAATATAGATATACTTATATATACAATAGATATATATATACTATAGAATATAATATATAAATATAATATCTTTGGATATATATATAGTACTGATATAGACTCAATAATATAATTATACTATATATATAAGATAATATATAAATATATAAATATATAGTAATATATAATATATATATATAAATATATAAATATTATTATAATATATATATATAGATAAATATATACTAAAATAGGTAATACAATATAATATATAATACATATATAGTATATTATATATATAAAAAAAGTATATATCCAATATATTATATATATTAATATATATATACTATATAATATATATAAATATAATCATATTATTAATATTACTATAATAACGATATAAATGAAATGCAATAATGATGCAATTATAATATATAATATATATTATATATAAATATATATAACTATACTTAATATATATAATAAATATAAATAATATATATATAATAAATATAGATAATATAGATAATATCTTGCCTACCCATGTGAAAACATCTAGCTACGCCACTGATACACAGTATATGATAGGCTATATAGATAATATATATTATAAGATATAATATATAATCATAATATATATAAATATAATATTATAAATATATATAATATATATATACTAAATATATAAATATATAAATAAAATATATAGCGCTATATATATATATATCATATATAATATATTATTATATTATTAATATAAAATATTATATAGATAAAAGTTATATAATATATTAATAATATAGATAATATATATATTATAATAGATAATATATATATATATATTAATATATAATAATAGAATATATATATAAGATAGATAATATATAATCATATAATATATACGAATAAAGATATATATATATTAATATATTAGATATACTATAAACATAACTAACATTCTATATATGCTAATATTTATTATTTCCCAGACTTATATATAAATAATAATAATACCTATATATATATATATTTAATATAAATATATATTATATAATATATATAAATATATAGATAGGAACTATTAATAAATATATAGTAGATATATATAATATTATTAAATACTTATAAATAATATATATATATAAGAATTATATAAATATTAACTAATAAAATAAGATATATATAAAATATACTATATAGATATATATAGTTATACTATTATATATATATATATATAAATACTATAAGATATATATATATATAGATTAATATATATATATATATATATATATATATATATAAATAAAAATATAAATAAAATAAAGAATAAAAAAATAAAATAAATAAAATATAAAATAATATATAAATAATAAATAAAAAAATAAAAGAGAATAAAATAATAAATAAATAATAAATAAATATTATAAATAACTATATATATATATAGTATAGATATATTTAGATATATATATATATATACTATATAATAACTATAGTAATATATATATATAAATATATAAATAATATATATATATATATATATATATATATTATATATATATAATATACTATATAAATATTACATAAATAATATATATATACATATACAGGTATAACTTAGAAATAATATATATTAGACTCACATATACTATATATATAACCATATATGAACTAATAATATATCATTACGATTATATGCAAGATATATTTATTTTTATGTATTTACGTATATATATATACTTATAAATATATATATATATATAATATTATATATATATATATATAATATAATAGAATAAAATAATATACTATATATACTAAGATATAAATATATATATATAAAATATAATATTAATAATATATATATATAATATATTATATAGATAGATATATATATACTATAAATTTTACATAGCTAAAGGCCTTTAATATATAATATATCACATCATTACTATATATATTTATTATATCTATTATATATAAAATATATAATATATTAACTAAATATATATATTGTAACATTATCTATGGTCTAGATATATAATACAGGACAGAAATATTATGGGTTAAATACTAGTTATAACAATTAAATAAACAAATACTAAACATCTTTCAAAAAACACATACCAATCAAGTTCTAAATTCAAATCAATGTTTGGCGATATTATATATATATTATATTGAATATAGAATGTGTATAGTAATCATTTTAAATTAGAGATATATATATAATATAATAATATATATATATACTATATATATATATATATAATATTTAATATACTATAATCAATTCTTCAAAAAATCTATTTGAAATTGCCATTCCTTCTTTGCTCACAATAAAATCTGTAATCAAATTTCTTAGATCCAAAATAAACATCAAGAGTTCTGCCATTCCTTCAAGAAATCTGATAAAAAATATAACTGTAGTACGATGTGACGTACAATTACACCAGGCAATTCACTATACGTTTCGATTTCAAATTTATATGACTTTTTTGGATAAGTTTTCAGGAAATTCGATTATTCTTAGTAAAATATGATAATTAATACTATAGATAATATATATATAATATACGATATATAATAATATACTATAATATAGAATATATATAATATATATATATATACATATATATATATATATATATGTATATATATATAGTAATAGCTTTAGTTACATGTACGTAAGATTAAATAATGTAGATTACCATGTGAATACCTAATAGGATCATTTGGTATAAGATATATATAATACTATATATAAATATATGCATACATATATATATCCATATATACGTACCTACTATATATATACACTTATCATAATATATAATATATATTACCAGAGGAGAGACTAGGTAGTAGGTGAGGCAGTACTAATAATAATATCATACTGATAATATCGTATAGTACACACTATTATTACTCGGAGTATAGTAGGATATATAGTACTATCTAACTCCGATAGATACACTAATATTATCATACGACAATATGTATATTACAATAACTATACTAGTAATAAGAATACTACAATATATATTATGTATATATATGAATAGTATGGCTGTATATAATATATACATATACTCTAAATAAATATATTATTATTCATTATATATCATAAATAATATATATAAAATATTATAATATAAATAATATAATACTAATATATAATCATATATTAATATTAATTATCATAGATTTTCTGGTATCTCCTTCTCTTACATTTACTAAATATATCTATGATAAGACCAATTTAACCTATAAGTTAATATATATATATACAATATAAGTACTGTATTATTATACATTATATAATAATATATAAAAACTAATATATATAAAATATTTATAATTAATATATATAAATAGTATATTATACTACTATACAATACTAATACCTATATATACAAATTAGATATATATATATATAAAAACGTATAGTATATATATATCAAATCGGCTCGAAATACCAAGAAAAATACACTTATATGCACTGTCAGAACCAAATTTCTAATAAACTTTTCCAATATATTTCTAATATACTTCACTAATCTTAAAAATCATCAGTATCACTCACTGAGACTTTTATATTTATATAAAACATTTATATATATATAATATATATATAATGATATGATATAATACTATGATATAGTATAATCCCTATATAGTATACTATATATATATAATATATATAAAATACAAATATATATATATTAGTACATATAATCTGTATATATAACTATAGATATTAATATACTATATAAATACTATTAATAAATATATTATAACTATATATTATAAACATATATAAATATATGAAGATAAAATAGCATATAAATAAAGTTTATAGAGATATACATATATATATATATATATATATATATTAAAATATATAGATTATAAATAACTATTATATATAATATATATAATATAAGCAACGAAAACATCCGAAAACAATTTTAATTAATTTTATATAATCAAAAGATAAATAATTGTATGAAAAGCTTGTTTACATTAAATTTACCAAATACTTAATTAAAATCACATTCCAATGGAAAGTAATTTCTAGGCGCTATCATTTCTTAACAATAGAGCTCTGTTCGTGTATGAGATAAGTTTTAAAGCGTTTTGTCTTTAATATAAAAGCTACACTTACTCATTACTTATATTCACTTAATTTTATGTAGTAAATGTAAATAATAATTAAATAAAAGTTATAGAAAATCAAATAATATATCAGACAATCCAGACACATTTTATACAAAAATTTCAAAACAAAACTGCACCAAGCCACACATTTCGTAAATATTTAAGGGAAGAGAACGAAATTTCATATATATATCGATATTATACGATATTAGGTAGGACAGACTAGCCCGCCACCTTATAAGAACTTAAAAAAATGACGTCAGCGTCCGGCCCAGTTAAGATTTTACCCAGATCAGAGTAGGAGTGAGAATTTCTAAATATTTTCAATTATTATCTGATAGCTACATCCCCAAATGGTGGTCTTTCTTTTAATATATAATGAAAATATTTTTTCTTTTTTACACTTTTATATAATAACTTAATGTAATAAAATGATTTTAATATTAATTTCAATTCATTTTAAAATTAAAAAATGGGTAGGAGCTACCTACCCGGCCTACCCTATATAAACCCCCATATATATGATATATATAATAATATATATGTATTATATATAATATAATTATTAATAAGTATATATAGATATATATATAAAATATAGTATATATAAACCTATACATAATATATAAATATAATTATAATAGATATTATTACAATTATATAATATAATAAAGTAATATATATATAATATATAGTATACTATATATATATATATACTAAATAAAATATTATAGTTATTATATAACTAATATATATATATATATATATAATATATAGTATATGAAATAGATATATATAATAATATATAATATTATATATATATATAAGCCAAATGGGTAAGCCTTAATGGGAAAGTGGATGAATATGAACTCCTCTTTCCGTGGTACCGGAAGATCACCTTTGGAGTAATACAATTTTCACACTCCGAAGGACCCTAACCAATCAAGGACTCTTATCATGCAAACATCATGCCTATAAGAAATACGACCACCACTCTGACTCAATCTGTCTTTCACTAGAGTGCTATAAAGCTGCCCCAGCAGGTAAGCCAAGCCAAAGCATCCTGCTGGATGTCTGAAGAGATGGCAAGAGAGATAATAACAAGTTGAATTTATTGAAAGAAACCCCAGAGTTAGGAAGATTTAACAGATATAAATTAGGGAATTGGAAGTGTTAAGTATGTATGCAGTTCATTATACAAGTACTGTCAACAAATAAGATGGGAATGTTCAATACTGCTCACTATGTATGAAAAGTTCTCCTCTCTCTCATCTCCTCTCTCTCTCTCTCTCTCCTCTCTCCTCTCTCTCTCCCTCCTCTCCTCTCTCTCTCTCTCTCTCTCTCAAGAAATGAAGCAATATTATTTTTGTTTTCTCATAAGTTAACACACTTATGGGAAAAAGCCCTATTCTACGAGAGAACTTCTCAAGTAATTTGCTACCTGAATCTGAGGTATCGAACCCGGGCCTTGCTTTGCACTCTGTTGCTCTACCAATTGAAGCAAGAAGATTAAGCAATGTGAATGAACATTGAAATCATCCTGAACTCTATATTTAGAGCGGAAATAGGAAGTTTTGAATATAGGAGTTGAAATATTAAGTCCTAAACTGAACGGATGTAAATACCAACCGAGAATTGTAGAATAACAATTGTAGAATTCGTAGATATAACACTCGTAAATTGTTAGATTAACGACTGTAGGATGTTAGAATAAAATTTAACACTGTCTAGAAATAACAAGCTGTAGATGGTAGATTAAACAAACGTAGAAATGTAGAGAAACAACCTGTACAATAGATAGATTAACCAACTTTTCCTCAATGGATACTAAAGGTCCAGAATTTTCATCATGAGGATGTTTATAGCCAACTGTAATTGTAGATAATTAACAGCTGTAATGATATTAGATTAACAATTTCTATATTGTATGATATACAATCGTAGAATTGTAGTCCAACAACTGCACCAATGTAAATAGAAACTGTTTATGTCGAGTTGCAAACGTACAAATTATTAGCATTATACAAATGCTGTAGAACTCGGTTTAGAATAAAACAAACTATTTGAATTGACTAGACTTAACACCGCTAGAATTGATATTAACACAATGTAAAATTAGTCGAATAACAACTGTAGAGCTGTTAGGGAATACAATAAGACACTGTTTCAAAAAGTTAGATTAGCAACTGTAGAATAGTTAGTTTAGCAAACTATTGAATCCGGTAGATCAAAGGACTGTAGAATTGCTAGATTAACCAACGCAGAAATTGTGAGATTAAAAAACGTTAAATGTAGATCAGCACAAACTATTGGAATTGGTTAGATAACAACTTGTTAATGGTAGAATTAACAAATGTTGAATTGGAGATTTTCTGTCTTGAACTAACAAACTGTAGAATTGGTCTTAGATTGCCAACTTAAGAATTGGTTAGACAGGCACTGTTAGAATCGACTAGATCTATAAAACTTATAGAAAGGCAGCGTAACACGTGATAATGAGATAAAGAACCTGTAGCAATTAGTACATTAGCAACTGAGCAATTGGTACATAACACTGCGGAGAATTGTTAGAATTAGCAACCTGTAAAATTGGGATTACACAACTGCAGAATTGTCTCTAGATCGATAACATACTAGTAGAATTTAGTTCAGAACACAGCTGCAGAATTATATAAATTAACAACTAGTCAGAAGTGGAGATTACACTTCATTGAGTGGCTAGATTGGCAAGACGTAGACCGCTTCCAGAACAGGTAAAATTCGAAAGATTCCAACGATTTAGCAACATAGAAACTCGCGCAACGGAAAATATCCGTGGCGGCTCCAAGTCCAACATCACCTATGGACAAAAATCAAGCTAGAATGTATTATCAGAAAAAACAGATAGAGATTCGATTTGGATATAAAAGAAAATATGATGTCGATGAGAAGAAGTGCGTTTATATAAGTCTTCAATCCGTTTGCATAAATTAAAATGAAGAAGGAACATTAATCGAGAGAAAGCCAGATATTTCTCCGTAGCAGCAAGAATTCTACCATCAATGATATCTAATATTGCAATTATGAAGAAGAGTTAAGACAATACCCAATTATGCGGGAAGACGGTTAGTCCTTTAAAATTTCGCGAGGCTACTGAACACATCACACGATTCTGCAAGTCTATGCTGCACTTAGTTGTGTTTGTAAGGTGGGATGTTGTAGTGTCGTAGCTGTGTGTGTAGATGTGTTGTGAAAGAGTATGAAGAAGGAATAACTCACAACAAGATTCTGGAAACAACATCGTGTATTAAAGTACGATGGAAAAATTTCAGACTATTGAAGCAAAAGATAGAACCATTCCATTAGGTGAGAAGAATATTATGCTGCGTTATTTGTCCAAATGCGATTATCAAATAATATATAGAATAGTAATATATAATATAATATTATATAGATATAATACTGATTAATTATAATATAACAATATATATATATATACTATATAGACACATATATATAATATATATTATATAGTGGTGTATTATGTATATATACTATAGTATATATAATATTTTAATACTATACAAGAATAATAATGAATACTAAGATATATATAATAGATATATATTACTACTATATTATATAATATAATATATATCACATAATTACATAATAGACATTCGTTATATAGCTAATTATTACATATTACTTATAAATATTTTATAAAATAAATTGTAAGAAGAAATATATAAATACGAATAATCTATAATATATATAAAATTATTTACTTCTACTCTCCCCAGTAGTGAGGTTATGTGGTGAAAATATCAAATATGTATTCGATAAAAATGATAATTAATACATTAATATATTTATATATATATAGTATATAAGTATCAATAACATGTATGAATAATATGGATAAAGATAAATGGAACATTTTTATAAATAAACATGCTAGCTATAGAGTAAATTGTTAAAATTAATATCAAACCTTTAATTAAAAGCTAAATGTTAAATACATTTCTCTATATATATAATAATAAACTAAAAATATAAAGTATATAACGAATTTATAATATAATATAATAGAAGTAGAGATGATAGACATTAAAAATAAACATAATAAATAATAGTACAAACAAAAGTAAATAAATACATAAAAGAATAACAATAAATAAGAAGAAAAAAAAAACAAATTGAATTTGAAAGACTTAAAACTTTGAGTTCAAGTAAGAAAGACTTCAAAGTATCCAAAAGTTTTTCCAATTCTATTTACAGGAAAACAGAAATGCTTCCCCCAATAAAGGGGAAGAGAGAGAGGACGGGAGATGAAGAGAAGAGAAGAAGAGAAGAGAGAGAGAGAGAGAGAGAGAGAGAGAGAGAGAAGAGAGAGAGAGAGGGAGAGAGAGAAAAAGGGAGAGAAGAGAAAGAGAAATAGTGATATATATATATAAATATATATAGTTATATATATATATATATATATATATAAATAATATAATAGATATAATAAATAATATTAAGTAATATGTATAATATATATATAATCATATATAGAATAGTATAAAATATAATATATATACTATTATATATATAGTATAAATATATTACTACTATACTAACTAATATTATATAAAATAACATATATAATTATATATATATATATATCTATAATATATTATAGTATATATATAGTAAGTATGATATAAATATATATATAGACTATATATATATATCAATATCACTATATATAATATATAATAATATAATATATATATATATATATTTTATATCTATATAATTATATATATACTACTATATATATATATATATATAAATATATTATATATCACTATATATATATAGAAATATATAATTTACTATGATAAATATATATATTTTGGCTCAACTTAAATTTAGACAAAACGCTAATTTGCTTAACAGCATCTAATGCAATGCGCTCTACTTTATCTAAATCTTTATCTGAAACTCCATCATTCTTGACGAGTCTTCGTTAAGCGACAGGTGACAGGCAGACAGGGAAGGGACAGGGACAGAGACAAGACAGAGACAGCAACAGAACAGAGACAGAACAAACAGAGACAAGAAACAGAGACAGACACGGACAGAGACAGAGACAGAGACAGAGAAACAAGACGAGACAAAACATAAATATTCAGTATATTGTAATACACTATATAATTATTAATTTTTGTATTAAACAGGTCGACGAACGTCCAATGGGACGAAGCATGAATGCAGAGACAGAGACAGAGAACTACAAAGAATTAGATATCCCCGAGCCCGGTACTTGTCCCGCTGTATTCTAATAAATGAACAAATATATAATAAAGATGTTAAAAATACTTAATATTTTATTTTTTAATTAGTTTCCATATTTCAATGTTAATTGTTTCCAAATTATTATTAGAATTGATATAAATATTATTGTTTAAATTGTATATTATTTCACCAATAGTTTAAGTATATCTATCATATTATTATTATATACTCACTCTATAAATAAAACTATTTATAATGTAATCAGTAATATTAATGGGTGGGGCAAGGGATGGCTAACCCTAAAAAATAAAAATAAAATAAAAATAAAATAATAATAATATGGAAATTGTTTTTCGTATTTCTGAAATGCAGCTCAAATCGCACACAACATGTTTCAGGTTTTGATTTGCTCAGTTAAAGAACAGCGCTTTCTTATATATCTTTCGCAAAACTTTTTGAACGTCACGATCTTCCCTTCCATATATAGAACAGCCACACACATGTTCTGCATCAAAACATTAGTTACGTAGAAGGTTACCTATTATAGAACTATAGTTTTAGTGTCCATTGCAGCCAATTTAACAAATCCAAGAAACCATTTACGATTCACAAACTGCCATCTTTTTCCCGTAAAAATACCAAGCACCAATTGACATTTGTTCCTTTCCTGATGCATTGCTGGTCTCATCTGCAAGTATTTTATAAGCATAGAACATTTGTGCCTTAATCTCCTTAATAAGCAAAATATAATGACCCAAAAGGTAAAAAAAAAAAGAATAAAAAAAAAAAAAAAAAAAAAAAAAAAAAAATTGATAGCGAACAAAGAATGAATATATGAAATAACGAAAAATTTAA
This sequence comes from Trachelipus rathkii, assembly GCA_015478945.1. Taxonomy (NCBI): domain Eukaryota; kingdom Metazoa; phylum Arthropoda; class Malacostraca; order Isopoda; family Trachelipodidae; genus Trachelipus; species Trachelipus rathkii. Next base: position 34,214 of record JABUQX010017186.1, on the reverse strand, counting down.
TTTATAAAAAATATCGTAAAATTGCCAGGTAAGTGATAACGTTGCTAATATATATATATATATATGATAAATATATATATATATATATATATATATATATATATATTATATATATAATATATAATATATATTATATATATATAATATATAGGACATTATTAAGATGTTGACTCCATTTATACGGGGGAAATTTTCGATAAGAAAAACAAAGAATTTCGGGCCTTTTCGTTATTGCTGCAATTTCTATTATTTATAAGCGTATATTTTCATTTTTAAAAGTAGGAAATTAACAAAACTTTTTAAAGTTTATTTAATAAATTTTATCTATTAAATTATATGATAGAAATATTTACAGGAATTTTAAAAAAAATTTTTTTCTAAGTCTATTCATTATTATTTTGATTTTTCGATTAGTATTATCAATTTATGGGTATTTTTATTTAAAAAAAAACCTTCTCCCCCGGACCCGCGAGCTTGCGAGCGGGGCACCCGCTCTGCGGGGACGGGCGGGATGATATAGAGGGGGGCCGAAGCCCCCCCCCCGGATCAAAACATAAAAATAGATTTAAAGATAAGAATTACAATTTTGCTTTACTCTCTCAGGATTTTCCAATGTTTACACCACACACTTCATCAAATTTACAACTTGTAATGGCTTTTTATTAAGCACTCCTTAAAGCTACCATTGTTCAGATTATACCTGTAACGTATAAAAAATATATATCAATTTCTTTCTAATTTGTATAGTTATTACTTCAATACACTTCAAATTCCAGTATTCGTTTATGTATTTAACCTCAAATCATGTGAAATTACGTTACATTTTTTTTATTGATTTTTCGTTCCTGAGTCAACATCTTATATATAAATAGGCCATATATATATAATATATATTATATATATATATAAATATATATATGATATATATATACTATATATTATATCTATATATATATATATATATATACTTATATATATTATATTAGTATTAGACACTTACACACTTACAGAAAAAAAAATTACATATTTTGAATCAGCGTATAAAGCTTATTACAGAATGTAAAAAAAAAAAAAAAAAAAAAAAAAAAAAAAAAAAAAAACAAAAAACAATAAAGACTTATAGAAAAATACAATCTACATATTTGGAAAATCAGCGTTACACACAAGCTTATATATAGTAAAGTCGTTTATGATATAAAAACTAACACATACCTAGAGTAGACGCATACTGATATTCAGGAGTCGGGCGTTCTCTCGGCCTCCTAGGTGGACGACGGGGGCGCGACATTCGATCCCCCACCTTGTAACCCCCATTGGCTCGAGCCACCTACATGCTTCCCTTGAAGTTTCAACTTTTTAGGGAGGCTCACAGAGCCAGATGGGGAGGCGAACAGATGGGGGCGACGAAGTCCCCGTCAGACATCCACCCCTCACGCCAGCGCCCGGAACCAATGCAACCCCTCGTGCACAACCTCTCTCTCTTCTATCATGTAGTTCGGAATGCAGCTCTCCTGCTCTCACCCTGTGGGTGCGCTCAACAGAATTAACCAAACATTCTATAGTCTACAACAAAACCTTCTCTGCAACACCATAAACATCCACACAAACAGACTTCGTACCTAGGTGCGGTCCTCAAATAAACAACTGGGAGTTCTATTCAGGCCGTTTGTCGATTCGTATTAATATATTAACTTCAATAAAATATACGAGGGAATTTCTTTTTTTTCCAAACAAGTTACTATACCACTCACAACATTGCCATACTTCGATGGGGTACTATATCCATCCCTAATAAACTGACCTTTAGCGAGCTGTCCTACACATGTCTGGATCAGTGGGTGTATTCAAGTTCCACACTTACGCTTCTTGGCAATTCTAGCCACAGTTGGTAAGTTTAAAAGCTAAAAAGAAGTAGACTAAAAATCCACACCCTACCTTTAACATAGTACCACTTCGGTACCTACATATGTGATTTGAATAATTGGTGCTTATTTCTGAAATAGATACTACAATGGCGATGATGAACCCTCCATGGCCCTTGTCGATTATGAGATGGCGAAGCTCAATTTATGAAGGGGAGTTGACCTCTTATATTTCATACTATTGTGTCACCCCTTCATAGGACAAGCGGGTTATATATATAGTACACGTTATGTTCACTGTCACTATTCACTCACTAAATTTCATGTATATATGATGAATATTGGGAACTACCAGGATGCGGTTGATTAGGTGATCTTCACTTCCTTATCACCCAGACCCATACCTCTCTACTGATCATAAGTGGACATATCCTCTCTGCGCCAATACTTACAACCTTATACCTGCCTGTATAATATTATATATTATCTCCACAATCTCTTCATAGTCCTTCTTGATCTGCAGTCACCTCATAGGTATTTATATATGCAGTATATGTAGAGCTTGGAAATCGGAATATGCGTTTGATATTCCCATTGTTTTATGTGTGTTCTGTTCTTTTCACTTACTTAAATTAACCCCTCCTCGACAATATCGCATGATCCTAGAGTGGATGTGTCGAAGTGTTGGCAGTGTGGTGTAGGCGCTGATACCAATATATAATAAATTTTATATTGTAATAAATAATAAAAATAAAAAACTTGTGACTACCTACCTGGACAATCACCCCTCCACATAAAAAGTTACACTCTATGATGTCTAGCGAAAAAAACTTTAATGCTATTTGTTCCTCAATCTCATTCTACTCTTGTGATACTCACTAACATATAGTCCTCTCTCTGTGCAGAGTAATGATAATAAATATACGACACACATATAATAATATAGAGTACACTCCCCAACGCGACTCGAATTACAATTGATGTTATTCTAATCCAACTAGACTACTCGTCACACAGAACATACTCGATAAAGAAAATAAAACATCTACTTTGTATACTTGTGATATATCTATATACTTATAGAGATATATGGATAGGCATATATAGAAATAGTGACTTTGTGAATCTCAAACTTTTACTGATGGATCTTATTTATATCCAAGTTCAGTACCTCTCCTATGATGGGCAACACAAATATTACTCAAGTATATTACGTCACCTTATTATATCCTTTATTACTACTATACCTAAGGAGGCGTGATTATTAATACTATATAATATATAATATAAATATAGTGATAATTGTTTTAGAGCGACAACTATCATCAATCCCATATCTTCAAAAAACTACAATAGCCACAGGGAAAAGAAACCAATTGCTGGAAGTGATGAGTTCGTTACCAAGTTATATTTATTATAGTACATTATAATTATATATATAGCTATGAAAAATGATAAAAATAAAAAAAAAAAAATAAAATATATATATATAATATTTATTATATAATTATATACTATATTCTCACAAAACTACTAATATATAAGCTAATATACAGCTCAGTGATATAATAAGAATACATTTCTATGGTATTAAATTACCTGTAGTATTATAATATAAAAATAAATCTAATAAGGAAGGAATGAAAATAAATAAAATAAAATATAATATAATAAAATATTATTATTATAATATATATAATATTAGTAATATTGGCTTATGAAACTTTTATCAGAGTACACTTTTATATATGAGTTACTCGTAAAATAAATAGACTATTCTATATATAATATTTGTCAATTTTATTTCTATATTATACTCTAATAGACATATACCCTCACATATGAGTATATACCGCTAATCAGATTAGGTTAGGTAGTTACTACTATGGGGGTCTCTCGGTATCCTTTCGGGGAAATCATACTAGGGTATAGGACTAATCCCTAGTCCACCCTCCGGGTGAGAGAGTATAGGGTCTTCCTCAGGATATACCCCCGCTCTTTATATAGGTTTTGTGATATATAGGTATGTCTATAGCTATATTAGTGACGGACGATTTAATCCTCGACTCCTGCATCCCCCAAAAACACTGGCGCCATATTTTTTGAATATTCGTGTCAAAATCGTCATCCTCACTCGCCTCTGAAGAATTCTCCGCGTCGGCTCGAGCCCCCTACATTCCCGTGTAATACCTTTAGAAACTTACTGAATATTGAACAAATATATATATAATTATTCAATAATATTAATAACTCAAAAATAATAATTAATAATAATAATAATATATATAATAATTTTATATATATATATATATATATTCATATAATATATATAAATATAGATAATATATAAATTATATATAATATATATTATATCTAGCTATATATACATAAATATATGATAATTATAATTATTAAATGCTATTAATTATAATTAAATCAAAATAGGAAACTAAATATTAAATATTTTAAAAATATTTATTATTTATTTTTTTATATCATTTTTCTTAAACTAATTAATTATGATAAGTATATTTCTAAGAAATATTTTTTATTGACTGTATTGTTAATATTTGAAACTAAATACTATTTGACTAATAGAATATAAATTCTATTATTTTTTTTATTATTATATTTATATACTAGTGAGTTTCGCAATAAATTTATGCCACACTAAGGATTCCAACAATGTATATCTACTATATATTTACCTTAGTATACTTATTGTGATATATAGTATTATGAGTATATTGAGGTAATATCTCAGATAGATAGTTTGTCTATGACTCATATCTAAACTCAAATATTATCACCTATAAAAACTCAATATAAAAATATACACTCAAATTATATTAGAGTCTATACCTATATAATAATTCCGGTAAATAAATAATATACTTATTATAATTAAGTGAAGTTACTATACCACTACATACTCCATTTGAGAATGAATTATTATGAGATAGCTTTATTTATTCCGTGCATCTATGGTTCGACCATCTGTACATGCGATACTATCAATATCCACACTCATATACTCTCCACATTGAAATCAATTATACAATCACTCATACACATCAATACTTATTGATCCACTACTTCATTCTAGGAGTGTGCAGTGTGCGAGTGTGAGAGGACATAACATCTTGCTATGATTCAGTAATTCAACTCTCATCCACTTCCATAATTATCCTCACAATAGACTATGTAGTTCGTAGAAAACTATTCACCTCACGAGCAATACAAATAGTACTCCGAACGTGCTTCTTTAGACAGAGTAGACTGCTAGAGTGGACTGTCTATGTGTTTCGATTACGTAGTTGAGTGTTAAAGAGGTTGAAAATCGCCTACTATGACTCCAGCATCTGTGTGCTGATGGCGCATAGAAATCAACCACAGACGATAGGCCTTCCGGAGAAGGTCGTGATCGCTATAATAGTAAGCGCCCTTCAATCCTTCGGTGAGCTGTAAATATATATATATATGAATCGTATCATAGTTATATGAAATAGTCAGAGGTATATATTATAAATGTATATAATAAGTAAAGACTCGAGAGCGTTATTTGATGTATTGTATTGAGAATTTAGTAAAGGCAAATTTATAATTGCTTTCTGTGATTAATTTCAATATTTTTAAGATGGAAATCGGGAAAATGAAATGACGAGTGTGTGTATTCAAAGATCCTCCTTAGTCTCTTTGCTGTGGAAATTAGATGCACATCGGCAAAGAAACTCTAGAAGGCGAGATTGCATATATTTCTTGTACGGATCGTGTAGCTTGATCGTCATCGGCAAATTTCGGCCACGAATGAGTAGCTTTGTATTGGTACGATTTAATTTGATGATCGATAGCATAGATAAGGATAATTAATAGATATCAAAGCTCATTTATTACCTTGGGACTACTGTCGCTCTACTGATTACGCTACTTAATAAATTAATAATGATATATAATACTGGATAAATAATATATTCTATATCAACATATCAATATTAATAGAAGGACTTTAATTGACCATAATCTGTGAAGTATATAGGAATAGTTGTATAAAGAGTAACGATTTATATCACTGGTGGATAATTCTGATATGATGTATTTGGTGGGGAATAGTGAGTAGAGATTCAGTTCATTGCCACATATCTGTCACGATTATATCAAGTGATTATTTATTTTACATGATCGTCATACACACCTCACTCACAGAGCGCCATCTTATGAGCTTATCTATAGGAGTGGTGATGTAAGAACATTCTGCAAAGTTCGACCCTCTACGCGTCAGTGCCTTACAGCATTCATCGTGTGCAGTTATGGAGCACATCGACGAGTCAGAGCTAACCTCCGAGGACAACGAGTGATTATTACAATATCTACAAGCTAGAGTAAGCTAAATTATCATTGAGCACCTTGGTATACGTGAGAAATAACACATAAACTCACAGAACGGCATCCCCGAATTCGTCGCGTAGGAAGATAGTCGAAGTCACCACTAAGTCATAGACTAGCCGTAGAAAAAGAATTGCCCTACTCCAATGTCAACACGAGTATACTGTGCGTTCGTGCGCTGCGAGACGACTAGCGAGTCGCTTAGATAGTGCTGACGGAGCTAAGGCGTCGTAAAGGAGGATGGTGGTAGTGCGGATAGTTAAAGTGATATATGTTCAATCGGACTCACTTGTCAGCTGTCCTACTAACCACTTACCCTTTTGCCAGGAATGCTATGATGCCTCGGTGAGCCGAGTTGATAGGGTCGAGTATATATTAAAGCGTATCGCAGTAACGCGAACCATCGTGTCTACCACTCTGTGCAGAAGAGTCAGAAGCGAGATGCAAGTGACTGGAAATACAGAACAGTTTATAGAGACTCGTTTATTGCTGCGTGAGATCGTACAATAGCTCCATAGTACGCAAAAGAGCTGAGAGATTGTTGAAGACACAGTATGCGCACCGCCCCCAAGAGTATGAGGAGTGCACATGTACTCCATATCTATGGTGCACGATGAAAGCGCGCGTGTATAGATTTATAGGCGGTTGATCAACTGTAGCATCAGCAAGTGAAGCTAAAGTCAATCACACTGATATGGAACATAGAGAACTTCCATGATGTACGTGCGCGTGTTGAGTGGTCGCGCTCTTGTGTGAAATGTGTTTGTGTCCTTAGCCAACCGTTGAGGATTATATATAGACGAGTTAATGTGATGATTGCGATTGTTAAGGGCCAAGGATAGTTTATATGTGATATCTTATTGCGAAGATTCTACGACATGAACTCCAGTCTCGAAAGTACAGGAAAGTTGGAGTAGGATAGTCATATTGGTGAGATAGAATGTGCTGATAAATAGTGTGTGCAGTACTATATTTTGAAGATAAAGTTTGAATTTCAGCATAAATGTTAATTCGTTTATCGCAAAATACAGTCAAGAATATATATGGAAGTGTAGGTTAGTTACAGACAGTTATGGACAATTCCAGACAGATAACTAGAGTGGGCGGTAAGTGTTAGTTATAATGATGAAGAGTGAGTATCAATGATTTCATGTATAAGTGGTCCGAGTCAAATCGTGAACTGTAATCGGATGGTGTGGATTGTAGAGTTAAGAGGTGGCAGAAGTCGAGAGAGAATTACTCAGTTCATTTGTCAATAGATAAAATAGTGGAACCACATTCAAGGAGTATTTTTGTAGATTATACACAGTATGACTCTCTGAGGACAAACACCACATCTCGACAGAGAGAGAAGAGGAGTGTCAGCTCTACCATCTCAACTATACAGCACGCCCTACCTAGCGAGCATATTATATGTAAAAGAAAGACCGAGGAATATATAGAAGCGACAAGACGCAGATAGGAGCGTGTAAACTAGTAAAAGGCAGGGGAGCTGTGGGATTAAGCATAGTCTCAGATCAGCAGATAGTCATACACTGATATGAGAAATGATGAATGATGACCTATCAATACATAGCCGCCACACCCAAGTCTCCCGCGTAGTTCCTAAGATCTCGAGAGGAAACCATGAAAGGTCAGGTTAGATCAGCGCACAATACTAAATCGCTCAGCTTAGAGTTCGAGGTGCATACGAGCAGCACTCACTGAGACGCAACTACAGCGAGACGGATATGCTACGTGTCGAGAGATGAAATCACTGAAGACATAGTGTATGTGTCTTATGAAGAGGAGCATCGGTTCTTCAAAAGATCGTATAGAAGTTAGACGGATATCAGAGTGTATGACAGCTTAGCAGGACGTATAGTATATAAGTAGGCATCCTCACGAGCAGGCTTCTCCTGTGTCTGCCCGGAATATTTTTGACATTGTGAGAGCTTCAGACACTGAGGGAGGGGAAAGTGCTAGTATTGAGGAATAGATAATATAGTTGAGCGAGGTGCCGAAGACATTAGCATTTTCAGTTGGAGAATTAGCACACCAATGATCAGATCGAATAAGAGGAGGAAAGGCACGATTTACAGAAGTTGCTAGAGATGAAAGATTTGTCAGTAGGAGAACCAAGGAGTTAGCGCACTTTCCGTGTGAAGCCAGCTTTGCTCGTCAAAGAGTATCACTGCAACGATTTCTAGCTGAAATTGAAATTAGCGAAGAGTTGATAGGAGAACGAGAATTTTTCCACACCGGATAGGCACTGTTTCTAGCCTGAATGGCCAGAGAAATAAGCACAATCGATCCATGGATTAGGAGGAAAGAAAGATTTAGTTTTTAGAAGGAATTGAAATGAGGAAAGAAAAATTTAGCTGAAGAAGGAAATGAACCATGCTCATCTCCTCATAACGAGTTACAGGCCATCCCTCCTTATCTTTTAGAAATATCCTTTATACAGTCGCATAGCATATTAATGTCCTATCACTTACGGATATCCGCCTAATTTGTCATAATCACTGACGAAACTTGAGGGAACCTTACAGAGTGTTAAGTGCACACTGGACCTAAGTGCTAAGAGATGATTACAGTTTATAAGCCTTTTGCCGTATAGCAGTGCTCGATGCTGAGTGCTCAACAGCACATTGAGCTCAAAGATATCGAGTTACGACAGCGACACCACACCCCTCGTCTCTCATCTCAGCTTATAGAATTCCTTTTAGTCACATCTCCCTCATACTATAACTAAACTATTATTATTATTATATATTATTATTATTAGTTATTATTGTTATTCGGACTATTGATGTGATTAGTTGTACTTCGAGGGACTTGTGAAGGAATCAACAAAAAAAAATTTCATCGCTAAAATAATTTCAGTAAGGCGTGAACCCCTTCACCTCGCTGATCATCATCGAGCGCGATAATATATAGGAGGGAATTTTTAATCAAGTATCATAAAGAAAACTCTCCAGTTCTTATTAGTAGGCCGCTCACTAGCAACCATGTATGATAGTGATAGGTTCTATAAAGATCAATTATTTATTTATTGTTCATGTTAAGTGAGTACCAATGAGCTGATAATAGTTTACATTAATACAACTAGGTGCACGACGACAGATATATACATGATCGTAAAAGATAGACAGTAGAAAGTTATTAAATAAGGTTATATTTTGAGTAGAGAAGATATTTGTAAATAAGTTGGTAGTATTTTAAAGTGAATTGATAATTATCACATATAAGTATAAATTTTCTATCTCATACATACAAGCGCTATAGAGTAATATAATAATTAGCGCGAGAGAGTGAGAAGGAAGTGTGAAAGGACGAGAGAGGCAATTCCAGAGTGAAAAGTGGAGTAGAATGATGAGTAGAGTTAAAGAGAGATAAAGTGGTGTTTAAGGAATACGATTTTTTATTTCGAGAGATATAATATCGGATCACTCGTTGACGCTTATATAAGTATGTTCGTCTGATGTGCAGTCATCGTGTCAGATCAGTCATACTCATTAAGAACAAAAGGTAGTAAATTATAACATGAGATATCGGATGACCTCAATCGAACTCCTGAGAAGGAACACCACTATGACAGATAAAGAAAGATAAGTTCTAGCTCCCATATAATATATCTAAACAACAAAGTCTACGATATATAATGATATAGTCGATATTTTAATAAGAAGCTAGATATAAGTAAGTCATAAGAAAGGGAGGAAACCGAGAGGAGGGGAGCTTGGAGAGCTATCAAGTTAAAATTTTCAAATTCCCTGTGGTGTTTCCGCGCTGTCCTTATTATCTCTCGTCTTTCAAAATTGTTCTCTTGGACTTTATAATGAATCAAACGATCAAAAGATCACTCTCACCTCTCTACAGACTTGCCTTTATGAGATGAAGCACGAAAAAGAAATAGTAAAAAATATATCGGAATGTCGCGATATATAGCACATGTAGCAATCCACACGCTCAGTGAACCATCTCTCATAACAAAATTTTCTTAGGCCATGCTATGTCAGACGACATTTATGATCGACCTCAGTACAATGACATAGTATATCACAGTCGAAAGTTGTGAGTATTAATGCGATTGAAAAATAATCATAAGTATTGTGTGAGAAGTGACGTAAAGTGTCGGTTTCAAAGATCTTAGCGAGATATATTATAGTACTATAGCTCCGAAAGTGACATGACACAATCAATTAATTTTCTAAAATCTGCCCAAATATGTTGACGCAGATAGGTCTCCCTAGGAGCTTTTTCTCTATATATCACTTGTTTTCTTTTCTTTACTTTATTCGGAATAGTAAAAAATTTACTCAAATACAGTAGAGAGCTGGACACACACAATCACTGAGTAAAGCAGTATATGGACCAACATTTACTATCTTGCTTAAAATAAAATAATAGAAGTATATTTTCTACATGGATGTACTCTACACATATACTCACACATGAATATGAAGTATGATATTAATGTCCTCAAACACTAACACCATCATGCTTCACGATAAATCAAGTTACTATTTATCGATTAAAAAAGAGGAGAGAATATAATATATACAGAAGAAAGAGACACAGATGTATTGATATGTGATTAAAGAAATAGCTGTAGTTATGGTATTCATATCTCTCCTCAATGAGTTGTAAGTAAGTTCTCTATGGTCCTCTCTGTATGACAGTACTTAGCTCTCTTTAGCTCTTGCTCAGCGCTCAAGAGTTAATCTCAGCTGATCCCTCAATTCCTTTTTTTTTGTCATAAGCAGTCCTATTCCTACGACGTATGTTCTGCTTCTTCTGAGAGCTACATAGTTTCTTTTTTAAGTATACTGAGTGCTGAGTGATAGTGACTGCGTAAAGATAGCAGATATTTTTCCACACTCTGCATAGGCACGGTGTCTATGTCTATGCATATCAATCATTCGACCCTATTGATGAAATACATTATAAGTCACCCCACATATTTTTCATTCCGAACCATGGATTATGAGGAAAGAAAGATTTAGTTTAGAAAGGAATGAATAGGGAAAGAAAAATTTCAATCGTCGAAAGAAGGATATCATCTACGACAACTTGTTCATTGTCCCATTAGAACGCAGATTGAGCTCTTAGTGCTGAGAAACCATCTCTTATTATCTATGAAAGCTTCCTTTCCCATAAATGATTGAAAGAATACAGTGTTACTAAATACTTTTTGTGCGCTATCATTAAATCTTTTGAAACGTGTTACACCTTATATTAAACTAATATCTCTAAGCAAAGACTTGATCAAGATCATACACTTCTATCTCTAATTCTCAGTCAACTATATATTCTAAGTAAGTTCAAGATCATCAGGTGATATTATGAGGATATCAAAGACCATTCATCAATCTCTCTATTCGCTAAGATAATATCACCCGTCTCGAACGCCGAATACACATCACAATGGTGATCATTCATATCGACATTCTATTCTAACACCAATATAATATTAATTCTATTCAGCGATGTTTATTGAATATTGCATTTATCTATATGTGACTAAATCAACTTACATGCCTTATGATGTAATATATTTAATGAAGTGTAACTTATTCAGTATTATATTCTTAATATAATAGTAATAAGATATGATAATTATAGATTATTATAAGCTGAGTCTGAATACTGTCAGATTTGATTATTATTTAGATATAATATATAATGAATCATAAAATTTATATAATAGATTAAAATATAAGTAATTTCGAAGAGAGGCAAGATTATATATATACACTCTCCCCTGACCTCAGGCCTTAACGCAGAATATACTGACCTGCGATACTTAAATTTTTAACTTATATGTATTACTTCCATATATATTTGTGAACATCAAACAATTTATATTACTATAATAGATACTATGGAATTGAGTAGATAATATATAGATTGTAATAGATATATTCTTGTGCTCTTACTTTCCATCCTCCTTCATAAGTAATCAAAACACACCTTATATTACATCCCAATGAAGCCAATATTGAGCTTCTTATAAGATCTCCCTATATTTTTAATAAGAATATTCGATATAAGTCAATTATGTTGCTTATATCACTATAGATCTTTCTTTAAGGGTTATAGTAGCTAGTAAAATATAAGCCTGTATATAAAATGAGATAATTTTATTTTCTCTACTAACGTTCATACGCATACAGGGAGAAATGTAAACCCCAAGATACGCGTCTTAATCTATATTACATATTTCATCTCTTCTTATCTATTACCTCTGATTGGATTGCTACACTCTTATAGTCATCGTCAATATATATATACTATATATATATAATAATTACCATCGGTGAGATATATTGACTCTAATCCCTAACGTACAATCTGTAAATAGTAATATTATTAAATATTCTTCAATCAGGCAAAAATTTATCATATAATTACCAAGAAAATAAATTATTAGCACTACCACCCAACTATTTATAAAATAATTAATATATAATATATATATATATATAGCTATATATAAATACTCATATATAATATAAATTATAATATATATTATTATTATATAATATATATTAATATATATAATATATGTTACTATGTAACTTTGGTGAGTATATAAGACCATTGTTGAGCTATAAGTTAAATAATGACACATAATATCATCATACTATTAACATAAGTTTAACTTATCACTGAGGATAAACCTTTGTGAAAATTTTATTTAACAAAATATTTCTCCATGATGAATGGCCTTTTTCAAGTATAGATGAATAAATGAATAGATTTATATATATTTCTTATTATATCTAATAATATCTATACTAATATAGTAGGTATAGTAATTGCAACCAGGAGAGGTGATATAAACTCATTAAGGCTAATAATATTGCAAGTGCCTTAAGATATATATTTATTTTTATTTCTAAGTGACATAGCCAGTTAGCAGTAGAGATATATAGCTGGGAAGATATTAGATATATGCAAGAAACATGCAGAGATGACCATAATTAGCAACGCACATTAATATATAAATATAAGAGAGTGCATATAACACAGAGTTCCTTTTCAACTTTTATCAAATTAAAATTCGACTAGATAATCTAACCGATACTATCGGCCTATAATACGATACCTCGTCTGTTCAGTTCATGGAGATTACAAAAGTAGAGTAAAATCTTCACAGACATACAGAGCAATAATTGTGCACATGTAGGCCTTTGACGTATAAATATAAGGCCTACAGAAGACCAAGAAATATCTATAATAGATATATATTGAACATATCTGACTCAATGTATGAAAACATTCAGATAAATCATTATTTATCATTTCAATACTGTAATAACGCCTTCTAGACTTGGAGAAACGCAAATCGATATTGATTTTTCTAGAATAGAATATACGAATATTAATTTATTGTAAATTGTTAGATACTAAGAGTGAGATTTTATAAGTGAAGTGCTAGCATTTTGATTGCATAATTAATATTGACCGTGTGATTAAAGCATTATTGTAACTTGTATTAAAACTATAAACTTTTAACTTACATAAATTATAGCAACAAAGGATCTCTTTACCAAATAAATAAATATAAGAAGATCAAGAGAGCTTATATATCAATATATATACTAGAATATTTTGGAAGCGAAACTGTTATTAATAATGTTGTGAGTAGTAATATTAAAAATATTTGGATGTATAAATAAATATATAAAAATGAATATCTCTTTAATTGTAACATTATATATATATATGAAGGTTAATATATATTATATACAGGTATATATATATATATAGGTAATATTAGGTGGAGTATTCTAAACATTCTGACGCATAATAATACATCAATATTTTTATTAAAGCAGTGGTGCCAAGCCAATTTATTTTTGTACAACAAATTTACCATAAAATATAATATATTCTCACGGATTTTTTGTTGGGAATTAGTTATTATTTTCTTATATTATAGTAATATGGGTGGATGTATTAACTCTTAATGTATTATATTATCTGAATTTATATACATGTGAATTAGTGAGTAAGTTATTCTCATAAAATAATTTTATTTATATAGATTTTTAGTAATTAGTATGTAGATATATACTAATGTTTTTTCTTTATTTAACGAAATAATGTAAACTATTATATAATATGTTTTATATTATATCTCCATTTATTAGGTATTATGTAGATAAATTATAAATTATGAACTATATAGGTTTAGGTTAAATTACTATGTATTATATAAACTATATATAATAAATAATACATCTAACCAAAAAGAGGTTTCAAAATATTTATATTTTAAGTTTATTAAATGAGTATATGTTATCATTGCAATCTATAAACAACATTAATGTTATAATAGTATTTTATTAATAAATTATATAATACTATATAATATATTTTACCAAAAATTGTTATAAAAAATTAATATGTATGTCAAATTATTTTTATATGTGATATAATATATTATTCTAGTATATAGGTTGATCATCTACTCACTTGGAAGATACGCACTAATACAACATTATTGAATTGGATTTTATTTTCTTAACCCCTTCGCATACTAAGGCAATACAGGATATATACTATGTAGAGGTCATCACTCAATATTATTGCAATATATACCTAACACTCTATTGTTTATAGAGAGAAAAATAAATTACTTGTAATTTTGATTATTCATAAATTCTAATGTACTATTTAGTGATTATTATATTTAAAAACACTCACGCACTCTCACACCCCCACAAATTCACGATAAAAAAAATATATATAATAATATAATTATGTCTCGAATAAATATCATAAAACAAATATCACTCACACGAGTGGTTAGTGCGGACATAAGCTTCTACTACTTATTTAAAATTCTCAAGATTGGTGAAATATTTAAATATACTAGACTCTACAGAGATTATTAATATATTCTCGACTCTAGCTGAATTGATAATGCGTTACAGATTACGTATACATCACTCTCACTCACTATAGATATTTTGTTGGGGATAGTTGCACTTCTTTTCCGAAACTGATTATTATATCTTATAACCCTAAATTCTCCTCTTTGTATCATATTGGAATCGATATATTATATAAGTATACATAGTGTACTAGTAAAATAGTGATAATACTCTAATAATAGATAATATAAGAATAGAAAAAGATTTGATATAACAATATGTGTACGGTTATATCAATTAGTTATAAAATTATATAAAATATAAAGTTAATTACACTTCAAAATTTTTAAAGTCAATCATTCCCAGTGACTAGTTAACTCGTCGTCAGTTTAGGAAAATATTTATTATAATAATATCTATATATATAATTTAGTGAATGGATCCGAGATAAGTGGAATTAGTACCTGAGGATTAGTAACCGGATACCGGATACCGGCTGGAAAGACTTAAAACCGGATACCCGAGATATCCGATATACCTGAGAATATCTGGTATCGGAATATCCGGCATGATCTGTTATATTAATATAAATACCGTATAATGTGTAAATAGGTATATACTCAAGCACAGGAACCTCACCTAGTTTCATTGCAAAAAAATTCTAAGTCCAAACATCAATAGCTGGCAATAATTCTATAATAGGTCAAATATATTTTAAACTTATTATAAAAGAAATATAAAGTTATATTTTATTATGATATTATATTATCTAAAAGTATTATAAATATTTATTATTTATTTATATATTACATATCTGTATAATATTGATTTATGGATCTTAAAAATTTTTTCTAGAAATAATAAATGTGAGTAGTCTATAGTTGCTATATACTCTTATACCCCGATAATATGATATATATATATATTATAATATTATATATTACTATATATATATATATATTATAGTGAGTACCTATATATATACTATAACGGTTATATATACTATATACCTTAATATAGGTTAGCTCGAGTTCCAGTACGGGGAACTAGATATGATAGTGAGATATATAGGTGAACGTTATTTACTATAATTAACCTACGATATGAGGGAGTGAGGCGGAGGATAAACTCACCCAGACTACATATATACCAAAGTGAGTAGACACTAGGGGGTTATCCTCACAGGTAAGGACTATACTTCCACTACGTAGAGGGGTGTAGTAGAATATAGTCCTACCATCAATTACGTTCACCTCTCACTGACGTGAAGCCGAATAAGATACCCCGACTCACTGCCATCGGCGCAGTATCACACTACTTAGGTATTATACACTTGAGTAATTATCACCCTATTAGTTTTTTTTTTAAAATAATAATAAATAAATATTTTTTATGAAAACTAATGAGGTATATAAGTAGTACCCTAATGAGGTTTATAGTGACTCGTACCTACCTCACTATAATAATATATATATAGATAGCCATTACTTAAAAGCATGTGGATTAATAGGTCTCTCGGTATCACCTTATACCTAGTATTATATATATATATATAGGTATACGATATATATAATATTATATATATAATATATATACAGGGTGTCTCACGAGTTAGGTTACAGCGGTGTATCACCGTACGGGGATGTTTAAATAGTGAAAATGTGTAGGGAATTGATAAGTTCGATTATTTAATTCATTAAGAAGGATGGGAAGTTACTTTTGTGTCCTGAAGACACGCGTAATACGAGAACGACGCATAACAATACTTTATCGCGAATGTGCGAATGCGCCGCTTCCATGGAGTATTATGTGTATTTATGGCTTCTGTGAAATGCACATAAAAATGAGGTGGGCTCTTTCTCCGACGATTTTTCGCATACCCGTTCTTCAGCCTCTCGAGATGGGCCCATAACGCTCTCAATAGTTCACCTTAATACAATTAGTTATAAACGTGAATGTGAAAAGGTAGAAGAAAACAATCAATGGTATTAAAGACAGCTCATAATATCGATACATGTAAT
The DNA here is from genome assembly GCA_015478945.1 of Trachelipus rathkii. Taxonomy (NCBI): domain Eukaryota; kingdom Metazoa; phylum Arthropoda; class Malacostraca; order Isopoda; family Trachelipodidae; genus Trachelipus; species Trachelipus rathkii. The sequence continues at coordinate 17,081 of JABUQX010017186.1, read as the reverse complement.
GTAAGAATGACGTTGTTAATAGTATCATAATAAATTTACACCTATGAATCTTATCCACAACATGCAAGAAGGGGGAAGAATGTCAGGTCGTTTCAACTTATACATACAGTATTTTACAAATGTTGTTCGAGGACGCCTCCATCCACGCGAATACTATGCGCTCAAGCCCTCTCTCTGTGCGCCAGGCTTTCGATTCGCCCTGCCACATGACGGAGTGACGCCGGTGATTCCCCACATCGGGTTTGGTTGTATATCACGCGAAGCGAGATCACTTCATCGCGAGGTTACTGGCCTCATTTAAACCCAGCTTCGTAGCACTCCGGATATGTTTGAGCGCATGACACCCATCCGAAAGTAGGCTCTCCAGTGGTGTTAAGTTGTGAACGCGCGTAGGCCATGGTGTAGAATGGACCAGATCTTCTGATCCATCTGTGTCCCCGGAAGTTCTCGTCGAGGTAGGTCGTCACTATAGCAGCATTATGTGCTGGGCACCCATCATGTTAGTAATTTATTCTTCGTCGTGTACTTAAAGGTATATCACTCAGCAGGTCAACAAGGACGGTCTGCAGGGAAATGGAGCCGGTGAGAATTAGTATATATATATAGGTAAGTCACTGTCCTGTCAAATTTATCCCTCGAAGATAATCTATAGACCGATAATCCTACATATTGAGTATACCACAACCAAACGTTATGACTGTAGTATATACCTGGTGATGGGATAAGTGAAATGCTAGGACGGGAGGTTTGAGTTTACCGCCTCAATATGTTCTTAAAATGTTTATCCACCTAGTTATTATATTACATTACCAGTCTATTAATCGGTAAAGCAGATTCATCGTCCTATGACATATTATTCCACATAAGGTCCAGTGGTACATCCATTAGAAGGCGAAATCAAGTGGACAAGTAGAATCCAAGCCGCCTTTTGGTCTCTCACGATGCAAACACATGCACATACTGTTAATATGGCCTATATGGAAAGCATGTTGCAACACGAAATCCAGTCGATATGAGTTATCCTTCATAATCCAAAGACCAAACTAGCCTGCCGTAATGAGGAGGACGTTGGATTTTCATGGTGTATAGCAGAAACGTCCAGTTCTATGTTAAATGTACGGGACTCGACCCCCCTCCCGTATGTGATGCGGGGGTTGAACTATCGACCCCTGTACCTTGAAACCGTCTGTAGACTCTATGGAATGCCATGTGGCTCGGCTGTCGTCGATGTGGATAACTGTTGTCCATATTCTGCAGCAGCTCTTCGAGCATTCCTGTTCTCTGGCGTAATGTAACACCCCCAACATGTCACGCAATTTCGTTCCCTTGCGAATTTTTCTCCACTTTAGTTCAAATATACTATCACGTGGCATGTCAAATGTGGTGGATGGCTCTCGACTACAACAACCACACTACTGAAGTATATACGATATTCACTTACACTATTTAATTACATATATAGCACAATTCACTAGGTTATGTACAATTAAATCCACCCATATATATATATATGATATGCTGTTAATTAGTTGTTGTACACATTGGATACATGGCCGTATTTATTAGGCTACATGGTACATAATCAATGTAATCTAAAAGCGTATGCATTAGTTATATTTTAATATTAATTTCCTTTGTTAGCTCATACGATATTTATTAAGAATACTATTTTGGATAAAATGCCGATTGGTATTATAATATACTAATTTATATTCAATTGACAACGTTTTGCTTATTGTAACGCACTATGATGTCTTACGGATATGACGTCTAGTTGTGATTATGAGGTACATTGCTAGGAAACAAACAACACTGTATACTTAAATAATGTCGAGTAGGAATGAGCCCTAACGCTTTCATTTTTTATGATAGCATTTCACAAGAAAGCCATAATAAAAATATATCATCTCAATTTCGACATATGCATATGTGCGTTTGTGCTCGGTTTCTCGATAATTGCGCTATTTTGTGCGCAGACACCAACGTAACATATCCCATCCTCAACGTGTAAATTGATATATAAAATATATGCGAACTAATAATATAATATCTTACATTATTTTACTATTAGCTTAACATCCCGTTCTCGAAGTGTTTACACCGCTTGTAACATAACTCGTGAGACTCCTTATATGATATATTTATATATATATTTTATTATTACAAATATTCACAGTATATATATATTATTATATAGCGATATAAATATTATTTATTTTTTATATTTTATAATAAATAATTAATCATAAGTGATTATAAATCACGTAAATATATTAAGGTATGATCACAGTATAACCTTTCTATATCGGGGAGTCCGTCGATTTGTAGAGGAGGAAATACCAAAATACAAATGATTATATATATTTCAGTTTCAGAATCTGATATGTAAATCATATTACGTGAAATTTAATTATATTGTCACAGAAATATGACTAATGCAAGTTAGCTCGGAATGTATAAATAGAGATCGAAACAAAGTGACTATCATTCACTGCTCAAGCTTAATTCCGGCAATAATCTCTCAGAGCCGTCACTACAAACAAGAAAAATTGGAAATGAGTTAAGCTTTCAGTGTGGTGTAATTGTTCAGTTTTGGCATGAATAGTCCGACTCACAAATTCGGCTTCATTCTTGGTATGACTCTGCATGGTAAAGTCTATACTAAATTTTGTTTATTTATTATTTTATTAATAGCTTATTTACCCCACGGGTATGTCCTATTCAAAGAGAAAATCTCTCTAGGGAGTTGCTTCCTAGGATTCCCACGACAAATCGAACCGAGAACCTCCACCACACCAACCGATAGTTCAACTGATTCAGCCACAGTATGAACTTTCCTAACAATTCCTATCATAGCATTCCTTTTCAATTCATGTGAAAATTTCGAAATACCCGTCAATCATTTACGCTCACTTATCTTTAGACATTATTTTTACTGAAAAGATGTTTTGCAATGACACAAGAAAGAATCGGTGTATTGAATTTTATAAATAGACAAACACTTTTTTCATTCTTCTTCCCCATTAGCATACTTTTAATATTTCTCTCTCCTCTCTCTCTCCTCTCTGCTCTCTCTCTCTGCATCTCTCTCTCTCTCTCTCTCTCTCTCTCTCTTCTCTCTCTCTCTCTCTCTCTCTCTCTCTCTCTCTCTCTCTCTTCTCTCTCTTCTCTCTCTCTCTCTCTCTCTCTTCCTCTCTCTCTCTTTTACTCTTTCTTTTTTCCTCCTGCTCCTCTCTCATCTCTTCTCTCTCTCTCTCTCTCTCCTCTCTTCTGTATTCTATTCCATTCATTATTTTTATCATATATTTTATTCTGTATATTAGTTCTATTTTTAAGGGTAAATAATATATATATAATTATATATATATAATATATATATATATAACTATGTATATATAAATGCCTTTCTTCTAAAATTTTCTAAACTTGTCGAGTTGATAACTCAATCAATTTTACCATAATAAATAAATGAAAATTGATAATAAAATTAATAAACTTTTAAATTTTTAAATGTCCAAATAAAAATTTAGCAAATTGCAAAAATTAATCTACCTTTTTATTACAAAATTCTTTTTAAAATCTTTAAAATTCTTTGTAATTCTGTGGCAAATGTGTTAAAAAAAATTTAAATTAAAAATATAAATATTAGCTATAATTGGCTTCAGTGACTAGTATATATACACACACACACGCACACCTACACACGTATATATATATTTAATATATATATATATATATTATATATATAATTATATATATATAATATAATATATATATATACTATATTAATATATATATATATATATATATTATATATATTATAGAACCTTGAATAACCTGCAATCATATTCATAGTAATTAAAATACCCCTGATGATCACCATTGCTGGGATTCGATCCATGGCCCTAGCAAGATGAGCGTGTAAAGTGATTTGACCACTACGGCCACATATATATTATATATATATATATATATATATATATTATATATATATATAATATGTAATATATATATATATTTATAGTATCATATATATATATATATATATTACTATATGTTGTGTGTGTGTGTGTGTGTGTGTGTGTGTGTGTGTGTCTATGTCTTCCCTCAGGAAGGCCTACGGCCCGTCAGCGGAAGACAGCATCAATTTCCACGCAGTCCTTTCCAGAAGTACACCAACCTCCATCTGCTGACGCATCGCGAGCTGTCCATGTCTTCTCAGGGCTCTTTCCATGCAACTCTCCCTCATTTTCCCCCTCGGTTCTTTCCCTCGGGCCTTACATCCTCCATTCTCTCCACCTCCACTTCTACTCGCGACTTCGTTCTCCCGGCATCCTTACTATATGCCCAGCCATCTCAGTCTACGCCGCAATCTATCTTGTTTCAACACACGGCACTATACAACTCTCGCCCTATACCTTCTTCGTTCGCTCACTCTTATCTCTCCTCGTCTTTCCCACTATCGTCCTCAACACCTTCATTTCAGCAGCTTCGCCCCTTTTTTCCTTCCTTGTTGTAATGCCCCATGTTTCTGATCCATTTGTCAATGTGGGTATTAGTATACTATCAAATATTTTCTTTTCACTTTATATCCATCACCCGATCTTCATTGAATTTGCTACTTCTCATTGTTCTTCGTTAATTTTTCCTTCTTGCCTCCACTTACCCGAACACATCTCCTTTGCTTCGTAAATCACGCCACCCAGGCACACAAAACTTGATTCCACATTCCTCAATCTTACTTCAATGCGATCAATGCATCATCCCATTCTCTCTCATCCTCTATACCCACTTCTCATGTCATCACTGTCTTTTCGATTCCTCTCTAAACCAAATCCCTTCCAAAATTTCTGGGAGAAAACTTTCCATAAGTCCTCTCAACCCCCTTCCTAGAGAAAACCTCCAACACTCCAATCGTCCGCGCACATATCTATAATCACTATCTCCAGATTTCGGAAATTACTCTTTAACCTTTCTGATCACTACATCCAAGTAAGAATAAGGGAGACAAACACTTGCCCTGTTCTCTACTTCCCCTGTCCCCATCGCCAAACCATTTCCTCTCTCGATCTCTTTACATCTAGTTCTCAACTAATTCACAGAAACTATACAATCTTTTTTATTGCTCTCCTTCAGTAGAATTGTATCCGTACACTTGCCCCAACATCCTCCAAAGTCTGGATCTGGGTACCGTAGTCTCAAAGCCTTTCTAAGCTCCAAGAAGGCTAATCCTATTTACTGTTTTATTTAAATTCCCAACTCTTTCTCCAGCACTATTTCTTTAAACGCAAAAGAGCACGTGTCGGATAGTTACCCCTGCCCTTCCTTGTGCATATTGTTCCTCTCCCAACTGTATCTCTATCACTCTCTATCTTTTATCTACAATTCTTTCGTACACTTTCGCTATATGATCAAACAAAGCTATTCCATATAGTTTCCACACTCTCCGGTATCTACTTTTTCCCTTATATGGGCAAACAACCTTTCTCCCCAACTACACTCTAACATTTATTAAAAGCTCCACTATTTTCTCTTCAATCTTCTCCTCCTTTCCCCTTATCAACTCTATGCAATTCCATCTATCGTGCGACGCTTTCCTTTCTTCATTTATGTCAGGGACAAAGAGTTGTCAAACACGCGCCCATGGCCCCGCATAGCGGCCATCAAGCCGTTCCCATCGGCCCAGCCCTATTGGACAATTTAAAAATTTTCTAGATAATTTATTTTTGAACTTTATCAAATTATTAATCAATCTCTATATATACTCATATATAATATATATATATTATATATAAATATAATATATACTTATATATATATATATACTATATATAATATATTATATATATATTAATATATATAGTAATATATATAATACTATATAGTATATTTTGCGGCCCACGAGGACTGTTTTGTATAGTCAGTGTGGCACTTTACGGTAAATGACCGGTGTGACATTACTCTCTCTCGGGGGGAATTTATTGGGGGGCGAAAAACCCCAACCACCACACACCCACAAGGCCTCCTTCATATTTCCTTCCTTCTTTTATTCGGAATTCACCCCTCAACTCATCTACCCACATTATTCCTCTTCCTCATTCCTCCCTTATTCTTACATTTAGGAATTCCGAAAATATGTTCAGTCCATGCTCCAATTTTTTTATTTACAGTCTGTCACCACCAACTCACGAGGCAGAGCCCTATCAGGGAGCTAAGGTGGTGTTGCACGGCCAAAATTCACAGCTTAGCGCAAAATACGCAGATATGAAGCACAGACGCAGGCTTTAATGTGAGGGAGATTAAATTTGCAGGAAACACAGAAGATGAAGGAGAATTCCACAGAACAGACTGAATATGGCTGGTGGCGAGGAGAGAGATGGATAGCCGCACCGCAGCGAACCCTAGCTACTTGGACGTTAACAACGATCTACCAGAAAACTACCGTGAGCAGACACACGCAACCCCTTGTGCTGCGAGGGTGTCCTTACTGTTAAACGGCCGGTGGTACGCGAGGGTGGAGTAAGTTCCCTCGAACAACCACCTGCCGCTGCCTGAGAACCTATTGAAAAGAGTGATAAAAAGTACCAACATCGCTCCGCAAAAAAATGGAGGGTCAAGTGAACTGGAAAGTACCAGAACAGTTTATAAGTGTTTTGGCTTTTGGACTCGACCCTGTCCAAAAGCCGGGTGAAACCAGAGCTCCCAGATATTTGAGAATCGTTACTGCCATTACTAGGGCGTCTCCCTACTTTCATTGACCGCTGCGCTCATAACCGCAACGTGTGCCTCTTTGCTCAAGACCAACAACACCGCGAACTCAGTGTAGCACCAGTATTGAACGATGAGACCCCTTGTATAGCTTTAGTAACTTGAGAAGAGGAAAAAAAAGTCACGCAGTCTAACAGAACTCCAGTTTCTTTCTCGAAGCCGCTCCTAGCAAATCCGTTTTGATGTGAGGTTGTGTTCCCATCCCAGAAATTTTTTTTATTTATGTTTTAGGCCAGGCATGTTTATATTGTCAAGGAGAGACGAGAGAACCGTTGATGTGAAAGAGATAGGGAAGGAGTTTAGAAGTGTGTTTTAGACTGAGGGTCGCGATTTTTTTGAGCGCTCTCGTTTTTTAAAAGTAATTGTGAATTTCAAATGGTTGAGAAGACCCCAATCGGAAATTCTATCCAGCGAGTGCTCCACGTATCTTCAGCGGAGTAATAGAATCGGGAAAGATTTAAGTACGGAGACGCATTCTAGAAGTAAAATAATGGGAGGAGAATCTGGAAAATGGAGTTTGAACCAAATGAAGAGAGAGAGAGAGTCATCCCGGCATATGAGGTGGATATAAGAGTATAGCTCGCGCGCTGAGAAGATCACATTAATGATAAGGTTGCTGTAAAATAACCTTCTCCTTCCCTATATATTCCTTTGATACTATTAAACCTTCTTCTTTTTGATTTTTTTATACGTTGCTGCCTAGCTTAAAAATCTCTTCTCCTTCCCTCGCCTCCCTCGTTCCGTCTCTTTCCAATTCTTACTCATCCTTTCCGCCACCAGTTTTTTATTTTCCCTTTTCATTCACTATCTCTGCTCTGTTTTTTGCTATCACATATTCAGCTTTTCTCTGTGTTCTGTTCTTCCTCTCAACGACCTTCTCATCTTGTGATCCTTTTCACCCAACTGCTCACCTTTACATCTGTGATATTGCTAGACGCCTTTATTCCCAGCAAGTAGCCCCATTCCCACCTCCTCACTCATATTCCCAACCTTCATACGCTGCAAAGGTTGGTTCTACTTTTCCTGTACATAGATTTCATGTATTTCCTTCCACATTCTTCGCCAAATATTCCTTTATTATTTTCTCCACTATATATTCTCTCTCTCTCTCCTCTCTCTCTCTCTCTGCTCCTCTCTCTCTCTCTCTCTCTCTCTCTCTCTCTTCATTCTCTTTCTCATCTCTCTCTCTCTCTCTCCTCTCTCTCCTCTCCTCTCTCTCTCTGATAACTAACATATATGGGAATAATTTTAATACTAGTACTATATACTATAAGTGAATTATATATATATTATAATATTCTCAATATACATATATACTAATTATAGATATTAGTATTATATGTTATAATATAGTATATTATAAACTATGCCTATATATATATATATTGTGGTGTGTGTGTGTGTAGTGTGTAGCGCGTACGTGTGCAACCAGTCATGGGTGACAGCGCCTGTGCTCGACGTGCAGTTTGAGCCGCCCGTCTACTCATTAATAATACAATGTCCGTTTCATTTTCATTTTCCAATTCACTAGATTTTTGCAAGAGAACCCTCTCATACCTTATAATAATACCACGCCCATTTACTACAAAGTTAATCGAGTCATTAGTGGTTCATTTGTAAAACTATCTATCGACTCTCTCACAATTTTCAGTCGGCTCCGGCATTAAATACAGAAAGGTGGCTTTATTTTATTTGATTTAGTTGGAACCTAAATTACCCGAGTCAAAACTATTTATCATACCTAACATTCGGATTTAGGTCCTGGCCTTAGTTGGACACCGCGCGAGTTAACGTCCTTGTGACTATCAAGGCGAGTTGGATGTTAAATAAATTTCTAAAACTTAGTCATCAAGGGCCATATAATTGTCGGCAGTAGAACTGTCGCAACAAAACCTGGTTAAAAATGTTTCTCGGCTCATTCCAGGCTCCGGTCCTCCCGGCCTCCTTGCTCCTGGCCCTGCTTTCACATTTTTAAACATGTTCTTCAGCTTCGCTTCTATACCCCGAGTCATAAACAAATTTTCCGCCTATCCTCATGGTCCGGCAGTCCTTCTTATAGGTTTGGCATAGTCCTATGCGATTACCAAGGCACTGGTAAAAAACCGAAATACTAGGGTGAAAAGAGAGATATCATATTTGCTGTTCAGAAGAGTTTCATGTATTTACTCTACCTTATATTATGGAGAGAGACGAAGAGAGGAGAGAGAGAAGATGAGATGAGAGGAGATGAGACGAGAAGTAAGAAGAGGAGAGCATGGAGAGAGATGAGAAGAACTAATATCACCATCTGCCTAAAGCAAATGACGCAAAATTCAATGAAGGATTATATTGAGCCACCCACGTCATTACTTCTTTTATCTCTATATTCACGCTATGTTCTTTATTAAATTATTCGTCAGCAAGTGCGTCCATTGCCAAACAAACACTTCAATTGAAAAGAATTTTTACGATTCCTTAGATATTCTTTTCCCGTGTAAGTGTTTAAAACCTCATGTTGGCATCTAACGTCAGGTTTAAGTTCTAGGGTTGTGTGTGGTATTTCAACCAACCAAATTTCGTTAAGTTGTTGCCTATTGTTCGCAACCACCAGCAGTAAGATTGATTGTGTGTGTGAGAAGTACTCTCTCTCTCTCTCTCCTTCTCCTGCTCTCTTCTCTCTCTCTCTCTCTTCTCTCTCCTCTCCTGCTCTCTCTCCCTCCTCTCTCTCTCTCTCTCTCTTTAATATATATATATTATAATATATATATATAGTATATATATATATATATATATAGTATATTAATATATATATATATATATATATATACTAATATATATATATGATTACTATAGTATTATATATGATATAATCGTTTTGGAATAAGGGTCCAATCTTGCACAACTTTATTCATTAATCGTTATATTCAGGAGCTGTGTTTAACTGTTTTGTGTGTGTATCCATATAAAACTTTCTTTAGATAATCGTGTTGTAATATTGATTGTATAGGTGATAACGTTTCTTTTGAAAAGCTTCTCACCTATTTTCTATTCAATCTTAAATATGTAGTGTTCTTATTTAAATTTTTTATAGGGAATATGGCGCTATAATTTGAAGAATCAAGGAAAATAATGATAATCATTTATATATGAATACTACCCTATATTATATATTTAAAAATATTATCTTATATGACAAGTAATTAAAATTTATATATATATATATATATATATATTATATATATATATATATATATATATAATAATATATATATATTATATATATATAATAATATATATATATATATATATATTATATATATATATATATATAACTAATATATATTATATTATATATATATTCATATATATAGATCCTTTTCAAACTGACTGGCCGAATCTTGCTGCAAGACTTCTTATGAGACACTTGTAGGAAAGGTTGAATGCATGTGCTTCACGGTATAATGAAAAACTAAAAGAACAATTTGAAAGATGATACAATGCATGGCAGGCGTGAAGTGGTTGATAAATGTCATAAAATACTCGTTATTTCGAATCAATACCATGCCTATATATATGATATATATAATATATATATATATATAGAGACCTATATGAATATATTATATATATACTAATATATATATATATATATTATATATAGTATAATAATATTATATATATATTATAACATTATTATATAGTATATATATTATATATATATCAGTCTCTATATATATAAATATGAAGAGGATTGACCAAAGCCGGGACAAAAATTCATAGTTTTATTAATTCGACGTTTCGAACCTTAGGCATTTGGATATATCATTCATCAGGCGATTACTGAAAGGGCATATATTAAATAATATTGATAAGAAAACTACCCACGTTACGTGAAATCTTTCCGGTTTATAACTTTACACTGTGCAGACTGCCAAGGCCTGCTGATGTTGGCCAAACAAGGCCTTCAATTAGCAACTTAGGAATTCATAAAACACCTGGGCACATTCTTGGTCCGCACTAAACCTTACCCTTCCAGCTCCCATGCTGAACACTCCTCCATCAGATCCACACCTCCCAAACTTAGGTGCACCCTCTTTCGCTTTCTGATTTTTACCATACTTAGTTTCAGCAATTCCTCTGACCTATTGATCGGAATCCGTTGGAAGAGATCCCTACTACCATCAACAGTTAAAACCCTCTTAGATAACCTTCACTAAATTCCTCCCATTCTTCCACTCCTTATTAATTGCACTTAAATTCTTCCCTCCCTCCGGTATTTTATTAACTTAGTATTCAATTTTTAATTTGCTAACCAACCAAATTCTGACATCTCTAAACCTCTTCATTAATGTATACGTTAATAAGATTTTTAAACTTTGCAACTCGCTCGTATACTAGGTGTGTTTATGTGATTTTGCTTTTCAAACTTTTTGAGAGAATCATTATTCATTATTATTATTATTATTATTATTATATCATATTTATTATTATTATTATTAATACTGATTATTATCTATTATTTATTATTATTATTATTATTATTTTATTCATCTTTTATTATTATTATTATTATTATTATTATAATGATATTTGATTATTACAATTAGAATTATTATTATATATTATTAATTTTCTATTTATTATTTTTATAATTATTATTATTTATTATTATTATTATTATTATTATTATTATTATTATTTATTATTATTTCATTATTAATTTATTATTATATAATTATTATTATTATATTATTATTATTATTATTGATTATTCTGTTTATTTATCATCTATTAAACATTATTAGATATATATTATTGAGTTGCCCCCCAACCCCCAATCCCATTATTACTATTATTTTTAACTAAATTTAAATTTCCCAACTTGTCAACTTTAAACCAATTTCCATCATCCATCTCAATATTTTACTTACTATTTGTTACTTTGCTAGTTACTCACATAATTACCTTATTTATTTTTTATATTAGCGACCTTACCCTGTTATTTTATTATATGCTGGCCATTTTTATTTGTTTTTATTAAAAGTAATAGTAAATACATTATTGTAAAATGCACTCATCAGTATCCTGATGATGAACCATGCTAAGGTTCGAAACGTCGAAAATTAATAAAACTATGAATTTTTGTCCGAGCTTTGGTCATCGCTCTTCATCTCTAAGATTGAGGTTCCCTAGGAAAACCGACCTATTATCCAAATTCTTATCATTATATTAATATATCTATACCTATATATATAAATTTAAATACTATATATATATATTATATATATAATATATATATATATATATATTATAGTAAACATACACTATCATTCATTTTACTTTACGTGAGTTATATTAATAATATATATATATATATAGTATATATATTATATATATATATATATATATATATTTCATAAAAGTATCTGGCTCAGTAAGTCTTTATATTTGTTACTTGCCAAATGCTGCTTCTCTTTTCTTTTAATTAGACATGATATTGAGAAATAAATTATAAAAATAAGAAAAATAAAGAAGAATTTATCTGGCACTTAAGTTTATTTCTTACATGCCAAATTCTTTCTTTTTACATTTTTATATTATTCAAATTAGAGACACCTATTATCTTTTTCCAGGATAAATTTCATACAAGGTTTATTTGGTAAAAGTTTCATGAAAATCATCGGACGTCGGTTTTATTGATATAGGAGCTTCTATAGGACAATTGTTATAAAATATAAAAAGTGAAAGACCAAAATTTCTTTTTGGTTCATTCCCTAGTTTTGTTTTACTTTTTTCTTCATTACATTTCTTTTCAGAATTTCATTAGCTTCATGAAAATCTGGACCAAGAATTCATTTTAACTAGACCAATATATAATTTATATAATATTAATGAATCGTCTTTATATCAGAGAAATAAGTGAAAAATTACACAGGTAAGCCCACCCTATATGCAAACGTAAAGGTGAATCATACGGAGCCTCTAGGTCATATGAAATTACCCCTTCAATGAATTCCTATATTCCTCACCTAATATATATAGAGAATTCATCTACCGTGAAAGTTCACCTTAAATGATAGGTATATATATATACTAATATATAATATTACAATAATTTAATATAAAATTAAAATTACCAGCTGTATATTTATATATATAGTAATATTCTGATACCACCCAAGGAAAATCATCAGAGTAAGACATAGAGAATAACAGAAATACCCGTTACTTTTAATATAAGATACCCATATATCATAAATCTTGTTTTGTAGAATATGAGCTCTCCTAGCTCAGAGGTAGAGCACTTTCGCCTTTAGCAAAGCGAGGGGCCCGAGTCCGATGTGCGGAGTGACTGCTAGCGTGGTGACGCGAGAGAGAACGTGAGCGTATTCTTATCATAATTACACGTTTACTAGTTTTCGTGTCTCACTCCAAGACGATTAAACATAGGGAGTACATAATGATGGCGTGCTTTGGGCCTATTAGTAGGCGTAATTACAACATATCACGCAGAGGCAGGCAATGCTCGACAGCACGCGATAGGCTAAGCCTAGGCCAGCCAGCGGATTTAGTTCGTTAGGCCCGTTTGATACCCATACACTTCGTCGATAGAGACGTGTCTCTCGAGCTGTACCAGGTACGTCGCATGACCTGTTCCCTGTGGGGATGGAGTTTAATTATTAGGTAATTATAATATATATTTGACAAATCATAGATTTCCAACTCTATTTTTCTATTATATGGTAATAATGAATACCTTTATATCATTAATCTTTAGTAATAACTCTCTTTGTAGGCTTTTAATATATAAGGTTATAACTCAATATATATTATTTATATTGATATATAATTTCCTTGAAAATTTAAGTAAATAAAAATCATCCTTACGAAATCTCTCATTATATAGACAATTAAGAGAGTATTGTTATCTTTCAATTTATTATCCGAAGATATATCAACTTATAATTTAATTTTTAAGAATAAGTATATATATAACTTTTAGATTTTTAATAAATATAGAAAAATAATTTGTATATATAAAATACATATAGCACCCTATTATATGTATTCATATATTTATTAGATAATAGATATAGATAAGAAGAATATTACCTTTTTTTCATTTGAATTGCCATATGTATTTCGTATATGCATAATATATATAAAAGTACTTTTCAGATAAGATATTGTGAAAGTGAAAAAACTTATTTAAGTGGATTACACTTTAGTTTATATATATAGGACAATAAATTTATACTTATGTCATCACTATAGTATTTTATGATAAATATATAATGTCACTTGGATTACGAAAAATAAAAAGTTTTATTATTTTTAATTAGATGTTATATATATTAAAGATATATAATGATCCATTCAAAATACTCCAACGATCTAGATTTTTTATTGATAGAGTCTATTACATGATAGTTCAGCCACTCGCTATTAAAATCATAAGAATTTATATCGGAAATCTGCTTTTTGTAGGACTATGTGACTGCTTGTTATCGAGTATCGTTACTTTCTGACAACGCTAGCACTTCCATTGCCAAGATCACAACACAGACAATTCAGAAACAATGAAATAACTAATATGCAAAATAAGCAGAGAAAATTCAATAAATATTGTCTGTGCTTATATGAACTCTTCTTGCAGGGTTTGTGTAAGTTTAAATCTACAATTTTCTGTCAAATTTTATTCGTTTCATATTTGCCTGTTTAATATAAGTTTTATTATATATATCATCAACTAATAATTATTTGGTCTTAAAGCTATACGTCGTACCCTTAAAATATCCTATGTAGCCAGGTAGGACAGTGCATAGCGATATTTATAGAGATAACAAAATTATAAGAATTACTAGAAAATAACTATCCTCCTCCCTCAAACTGCGTGATCACATTTTCCTATAATACTCTAACTCTCATAAAAAACAAAATCCTCTCATCTCTCTCTCTCTCTCTCTCTTTCTCTTCTCTCTTCTCTCTTACATATCATACGTTAACCTAATAATCATGACTACATATAATTTTTTATATGTTACACGCCTATCTCACAACGACTACTTCTTGAATAGTGTCAACCTCTCTACATCTTCTCTCTACATCTCTCTTTCAGTGCACTCTCATACTCTCATTCTCTTACTATCTACAATACTCATCTCTTCTCTACTATCTTCTTCTACATCGTCTTCTCCCTCCTCTAATACGTGCATCTATATCTCTAATAACCTGGATTCCTTACTCCGCATCCTCTCTTACTATTATCAACTAATAGTGCTTTCCCCTCTCTACTTTATCCTTTTCTTTTAAGTCATTTCTTATACCCTATGCTTTCTCATAATACCTTGTTATATTCGACTTTTTCCCACTTATCAAACTTTTTTATAGCGCCCCTCATTATCATATACGTCTACCCCACCCCACTTTGCTTATACCTACTTATTTTACCTATATCATTTTCCCCCCTAATACATTTTACCACAACCTAATATTTTTTTTTCCCCCCCCCGTACACAATTGTATTCCTTTGAACTCTCCTCAGGCAATCCCTTTCTCCTGCTCTCATCTCTCATTCATCTCTCCTCTCGTAACTATCTATCCTCTCATTCTCTTTCTCGTTTCTCCATCTTCTCTCTCTCTCTTTAAAAGCTTCCCTCTCGCGCATAACTTCACCATCCTCTCCTCCTCTCTGCTCTCTCTCTCTTCCCTCTGAAAATTGATTTTGTCTTCTCTCTCTCTTACTCTCTCTCTCCTCTCTCTCTCTCATAGTCCATATATACTGTTCACTGCCTTATTGATATCCTCAATTCTTTATCTTGCATTTCTTTCCTACTCTCAGTCTTACTTAAGTACTCTATATCATCTGCATCTGTATTCTACTCCACGATACCAACATACTCATACACATTGATTTCCTCTTCTCCCTTCTCTGCTCTCTCTCTTCCTCCTACAATCCTCTCGCTCACTCTTTCTCTCATACTCATCTCTCCTCTCCTCATGATACTCTCAAACCTAAACCACGTCATCCCACCTACTCCTCCTCACGTCTCCTCTCCATCTCGTTCTACATATCATATGAGCGCATACTCTCTATACCTACTAATGCTCTACTCTAGCTACATCTGTTTAACTTTCACAATACTAAAACACTACCACAAATCCATACATACCTCATATCACTACATACTCAGCTACACTAAAAGAAATATACTCTACTACTCTCATCCCTCTAACATACCCTCTACTCACGATACTCTCTCTTCTCTCTCTCTTCTTTCATTCCATATTCTCTTTCTTTCTCATACTCACATTCCATTCTCTCATTACTTGATCTCTTTGTTTCGACTTCTTTCTCTTCCTTCTTAGTATTAACTATCTCCTCTTCATTCTTAAACTTATACTGGACTACATTTACCTTACAGTGTGCTTATCTCATATCTAATTCTACTTCGTCACTATTAACACACAAACCACACATACACCACATCAACATTAGTAAAGAGACATAAATCTAAAAGATCATAAAACTTAAAATGTTTTTAATTATAAAATAGTACTTGTATAAAGTACATAATAATAAAAAGTACTCAAACAACAAATATAAACATAATAATACAATAAATAAAATAAAATACATAAAAATTTTAGTAAATATAATAATATAAAAAATTAATAAAAAGTATATAACCTACTACTTTTTTAATAATTGTATTATATGCTTAAGTATATTCTAACCTAACATAAACCTAACAACCATTAAACTATCATTTCTGTACACCAGCACAACGCACATTCGCACACTACATTAAACATTTGTAACACGGACAAGTCAAACAAATTATCCTATTAAATAATTTAAAAACTTAAATACGTTCTCAGTATATAAGCCTAGAAACAATTTTATATAATAAAAATCTGATAATAAAAATGATATACTCAAATTTACTTTAAAACCTTAAAATGTGGTATAAATATAGTAAAAATAATATTATTAATAATAAAAAATAATATATTATACTCACCAAATATATATAGGTAGTATAAATTTTATTAATATAAATAATATAAAACTATAATAATATAAATGGATAATTACTAACATAAATTAATATACTGTACGAAGCTTACTAAAAAAGCACACACGAGAAAGTAAAGTTACGTAAAGGAAATAGAAATTATTAAAATGAATATTAATTGCTCAATCATACATATTGTGAGTGCACTGCATTCTGTGAGTTGTGTATGCGTGGATATGCGCACATAAATGCGCGAGTGTGTTGAAGTAAAAAAAGTTAAACCCCTTCGGAATAACTTGTGACGACGGACTCTAA
>JABUQX010017185.1:5000-21180 GCA_015478945.1 Trachelipus rathkii | reverse complement strand
GAATCTATAATTATATTATTAATAATATATTATATATATATATATATATATATACGTATATGAATATAGTATATTAATCTATTATATATATTATAATATATTATTAATATATACTAATATATTATAATATATATTTTATAACCGTCACCATCAAATACCATTAAACTTATACAAGCAATGGACGGAAGGTTTACAATTGAACATGAAATCTATTCTCCTGTCGTACTGGCAAAATTCTTCTCTTATAAAATTATAAAAATGTCTTTATTTTCCATGTTTCTTAGGAATATTTTTTCTATCGATATTAGGGAAAGATTTGGACAATCTTACTTTCATTGGAGAGTTTCTCAAATATGTTTTAGTTCTCTTGTAGAGACTGAAAATGAGCGTTTCAAACACTCCGCACTGGATATTGGTATAGTTAGAGATTAAATTATCAAAGGTCTATAGTAGTTCCTTAATAGGCATCTGAAACTCTTATTCTCTTAATAAAACTTAAGGTATTTCTTCAACATTATCTTTTTATTCAAAAATTTTTGTTGAGTATCTAACAAGTTTCCTCAGGACTTGTAACAAAGTGGAAAGTCAAAGTAAGAACGGTAATTTATTTTAAGGATTGAAAAAGATATTTGTGGGTTAAGTTTATCATAACTAGACTAATATTGTATAGATTTAATATCATTACGTATAATTCCATTTATACATCTAAAGATACATAATAAGGTTTTCCACTGTACAAATTCCAAATATTACTTAAAAAGTAAAAGCCATAATAAAACAGTTACTCTATTCATACCTTCCGAGAACAATAATGTTATCAATATGTTATGCATTATATAACTGTGTATTAAACGTTTCAGGTGGATAACCTCGCTTTTTTCCTTAAATGATAATAAGAGAAGTGAAAATAACCAACTATTTCTCTTATTATTAAAAAGTTCTCCTCAAATTTCATGTTTCTAAGTTGTTCATCTTGTACTAAATCTTACATATGAAGTGTCCTTCGAAATTAAATCGTACCCACTGATTCAAACATATCCATTTAAGCATTTCCGTTTGTAAAGAGTTTAAAAAGTATTCAGTAAATCGAAATATTAGAGGAAAATGTCTCTAACAAAACAATTAAAACTGAAAAACTTCATACTTCAAGGCAGCCTCTTTGCGTTATTTTTCTGTAAAATTCTCTCATATGTTTATGATTTGGATTATCAAGAATAAAATTAAAAAGATTAAGGAATATATGTTCTATAGCTTCTTTTTACATCTTATCAAACAGAGTCCGTGAATGAATTAATTACACACTGACTTTTAGTCTAACTTTCTATTAACACTTAGCACCACTAAAGTAACTAATATTAGCATACAAAGACGTAAAACCTATTCTTACTTTTTTCAAGCATATTCTCTAACAATAATTTAATTTTCCGGTTTTTAGCAAACAATGGTGAACAAAGAAATCACATTAATTAAAGCATACTTAACATCATCTGAACTAATGAATATAACCCCCAACGACGAACCTAACACATCTTTAAACAGGAATAAATGGTCAACGTTAACCAAAGTTCCACACTTAAACAACAGTAAAAGTAACTAATCATATACATCAAAAAAACCGTAAAAACTTATTAAATATTTTAGGTACAACTGAATTTAACATACAATGTTAATATTACATTAAACATGGTAATATTTAATAAAAATTTACCTAATTTTACCTTGTATAATTATCATGCAGACCACCGAAAGTATGCTAACGTAACAATGAATAGAAATTAATAAGCAACATAACATTACTAGACTTAAAGAAATAATAATACAACGACAAACCCCCTGACACATCTAAGCAGTAATTAAACGGCTTAACATTAACAATGATCCAACTTTATCATCAATCTAAAATAACTAACAAGCTACAAAAACATAATCCATTCACACTGTATCAAACATATCAACATTGACAATGTTAATTTACTATATAAAAACACAGTAAATACCGTTTAACAAAAATATAATAGCATAACCGCGTACCGTGTAACACAGTATACCTAATGAATACAGGCTTTTTGGTAATAAGCAAACTAAATAGATTAAAAATGTTTTTTTACTCATGTATTGTAAGCTTTATACTTATATGAAACATTAATCATTACCGGTCTTAACTTATCACATATTCCACACAATAACCGCCCCGTATTTCATCCACACGATCCAACTACGCGCATTATTATATTATTCCAGCTTCTCATCATAACAACTTAGAGTGTGTTCCATATATAATATATATATGCGAACATACTCTGAGAAATAAGTAAGAGTAGCTAGTGGGAATATTTATACTAATAATAAATATAATTCTATAAATGTTTTTATTATATTTACTTCTATATATAATTTATTCATAACCTTATATATATATATACCTAACCATTTAATTAATTACCTAACGGTAAGTATATAATAGGTAAAGACGAATACAAAGTATAAAAGGTTTTTATTATATAAGGTACTTATATCTATACTTTTTATTTATATGAACATACCTGACCCTTTACAAGAAAATTTTTCCATTGAAGGGCGTCACCTAAGATATCAATGATAATATAAATATTTATAATTATTAATAATATTAGATTGAACTAAATGACCGTTCCAGATTCTTTAACCTATATATATCATCACCGACTCGTTGATCATAAGTAAAGTTATAAAATGAATATACTAAAAGAAAGTGATGCAGATACTATTTAATATTCTGATATACTCCTTTTAATTTTCTGACAGGTGACAAAACGGATTGTGTTTAGAGAACTAAAGTCGCTCCCATATAGAAGAACAATAAATCGATTGTGTGAATAAATAATATAAATGATAACAATACAGAAATCGTTAAAAATCGGGAAAAACAAACTCACTCAGTAACAGCAGAATAGATAGCAGAACAATAATCTAAGCTGTATAGAAGATCATCGAGCCTTGGCTCCTTTTGGATAGAGAAAAAGGAGCTATGAATTTTCAGTTTCGGGGTATTTCTAATATTTTTGTGTAGATTGTCTCGATGTTTAAAAATTTTTGTTTTTTAGATTTTAGCGAGGCAGGCATTGGACCATGATTTAAACTATTATTCTCTAATATCCTTTACTGTTTGAAGAATTTTCCTGAATCCAAAATATAACTTTGGCACTAATCCCTTAAAATTACTATTTTACCAAAGGTACCGAAATGAGATTAACTTCTTCTTTCAACATCAGAAGAAAATGGGGTAGAATTATAATGAATTACAATCTTCGTTCTTACGATATTACCAAGTAGCCAAGACACATGTCCATAAAGCGGGGCTCGAATATTCTCGTTAAGACCCACCGCAAAAACAACAGGGAAACTCCAACAACAACAATCAAACAACAACAACAACAACAAACAATAAACATAGTACAAAAATAAGTTATTTAAATATACCAGCCATTCGAATATATTATATTATCGAAAGGAACTATAAAGATAGATTGAAAAAGGAAAGTAAGAAAGAAGAAGAGCTCAGTGAAAAAAATTGAACATGTATTGAAATCGTGTATGATAACAAAGTTTTCAATGGCTATTGCTGCAGCACCCTTAAGCCCCGACATTGGCGGGTGCATAAATTGCTTAAATAGATACAATGAACAAAAAGCTATATATTTTACTTGCGGCTTGACTGCCAGCCTAAATGAAAGTGAAGTACCTAGCACAGCGTACAAAACGTAACCTATTCCACACTTTTTTCCAGCATTATCTCTATCTCCTTTGCACAATCGTTAAAATTTTACAATTTGATGTATTGATTTACTTCGCATTTCGAGTATCATTTTCAATAAACATGGTGATATAAATGATGTGTCATTTATAATACATTTGGAAAGTTCAATCAAGGTATGCTAGACACATAACAAGGGTATTTCACATTAATAAAGCTAAACATAGCATAACTAAACTTAAAGAAAATAATGTTTAACAACGACGAATCTAACACAAAACTTAAGCACGAATAAGCTGTTAACATTAACAAAGTTCTACATTCTTAACATCTGTAAAGTAACTAAACATTGGCATACAAAAAAACGTAACCAATTCATACTTTTTCCAAGCATATCTCTAACATATTTTTAATAAACAGTGTTTAAATATTACATTGGACTCAGAGATAATGTTTTTATACAAGAATTTTATCATAATCCTTGTATTTTAATTATCTATTATCAAAGTATAAATAAGTATAAATAGGAAGAAGGATTCTTACCCAAAACTATATAATTTAAAATAAGTATACTTTGAGTATACTGAGACCTTACGAATATATGCAATATTAAACCAAATCAAAGTTTCGAGCATCAATAGAAAAGCCAACATTAAGAAACATGAAAACCGTAACTAAAGAATATAATGTACAAATGCAAACCTTACATACCTCTAGCGTATCAATAATCAGCTAACATCCTGAAAATTCCCTAACTATCAAAGGTAAGTAGCTAACAGGTCATACAATACTCGTTATGTTCCCACTTTTCCCCTATATCAGCAACAGGTAAAGCCGATATTATCTAACAAAATCCCTTAACAAAGTGACCAATCTATCTAAGATACCATATACATCTTGAAACTATGAATTGGACCACTATCTCATTCTCCAAAGTGCACTCGTTTCGAGGTTCTATAACTCATCATTTGACCACTGATTGAATAATCGTATACATTAGTCAAATTCTGTGGTCAATACCTTAACATTACTCAACAAAACTAGGCTTACGTTTCTTTAAACACATAATGCGTCAGTTAACACAGTAATATCTGAGAAAACAAAAAAAACTCATAATTTCATCTAAAAAATCAGTGTTATATTTCACCATTTGTCAATAGTAATTTTAAAACAATAAAAAGTAACCTAACTAAGAATAAAAAATATAATTATTCAATATAATAACACATGAAAGTATCTTAAAAGCAAAACAAACATATATAGACACTTCCAAAAGAGAAACCCACAAGGGATACGCCCCATATGAAAGGGTGTGAATTTGCGAGGGAGGGATCACCCCGAAGGGGTTGTTAAGCGGGCTTTACCCTCCGAAGGAGGGTAAAGCCTCAGCCTTACACCCCTTTCGGGGTGATCCCCCTCGCAGGATTTACACCCTTTCAAGGGCGCGCATCCCCCTTTGGGCGATTTCCTTCTTGGAAAGAATATTAATATGTTTATGTATTCGTATAGATGGTTCATGAAAACTGTTTATTTTAACTTAGGTACGTTGGTATGTTAAATATTTACTTAATAGAACAATTTAAAATAACACTGATTTGCTTGAGAAGAAATGATGAGTTTTGTTAAGATTATTATTTGTGTTAACTGAACGTAGATACACCAGTTGTATGTTTATAGTATCGTTAGTCATAGGTTAAAGTTCTATTATAATTGAGAGTTTAATTGTTTATGGTTGTGCAATAGAAATTTGCTAATGTATACGATTTAATATCCATTAGGTCAAATGCATGATTATACTCTCGTATAAGCGAGTGATCTCACTATTAGATGATGAAAGATTAGATAACTGTTTCAATTTTCATAGTCAATGATGTAGGTATCTCGTTTGAGAGTATTGGCTTTCACTTTTAAGGGCTTTTTGTTTATTGATAATACGGTCATTTTACCTCATTTTCTGTGGATAAATTTCTGTTGAACTAAAAGTCTTTCGGGAACACTATTCAATTAGAGATTGTTATGAGGACCTGATATAAACTAAAAACTTTAAATATTTTGATAAGTAGTAGGATGACATTATTCAGGTACATTGTAGCTGATATTACATACGCGAGTGATTAGTATGTTTAGGTTTTGTCATTTCTCGTTCACACAATAATGAGTATTCTTTTAAGTCAGATACTTCGAATGCGGACTTTAATATTCTCCAATAGTTGTAATGTAAATACCACTTTAAAAAATATGATTATATGTTAGAGATATTGATTGTGAACAAAAGTGTGATAGGTACGTTTTTGTTACGCCTGTGCTAGTTGTACTTTTGTTTACATTGTTAGTAGTTTATCTGGGACGTAATGGTTTTGTTTAGTGGTTTTGTTCATATTAACATTAATATATTCATTAAGTTAATATGATGCTATCTGTCTCAGCTTTATTAATGTGAAAAACCTTGTTATGTTAGCATATATTCGATGGCTGTATATAAAAACTCTTATTTTTTGTGATATGTTATTGCTGTTGTTTTGTTTTTGCCTTGTTTTCGTTGTTTGGTGGTTGTTGTGTGGTTTGTTGTGTTGTTTGTTGTTCCTCGTTGATTCTAACGACGCATATTAGTGACCTTTAATTGAACTGATGTTTGTGCTTCATTCGATACGTTGTATTTCTTGTTTACTTCTTGCTGATGGAGATTGAAAGAAAGAATCCCATTACCTATAAGGGTTGTTCATACATACGAATAATTGTTAGAACATTGTTGTTAGTGTGGTTTTCCGCTAAAGATAAGAATTGCGCTGTATGCTGATACGATGACACCTCCCCGCCTCTTTACGCTTGTTGTTGATATCTTTAACGAGGAGTTTTACGGTTATTCTCCAACGGATTTATTATAGTATCATATATATTTAACGAGTAAACCGAAATTAAAGATATTCAGATAGCATTGGCGTAAAGCTGATACATCTCACATCGCTTGTTTATTACTGTCAGAGAAGTCAATATATTTATAAATCATGTAGTATGACATTTATTACACTTTCTATTTAGCAAACATGGTTAAAGCATTAAAATCATTTTTTGCATGTTTAGAGTTGTATATTTTCTGAAAGGAGGCGGTGTCTAAAAGAGATAAGTATCCTAAAAACTTTTACTTTGTTTCGTCATCTCACTACGTAGGTATATTAATTTCCATTTATGGTTAGGTAAGGTTATATAAATGTTTTGGTTAAATGCAGTTACTATGCTATGAACTGTGTAAAAGTCCCTACGGTATGTTCGCTTTATTGACCAAGTTGTTATATCGATAGTCTGTTATATGGTTCGTTCTGGTTGTTGTTGATTAAGTATGATTATGTTACATTAAGTAAGGTTATTAACAAAAAAAAATACTTACTTTGATTTTGTTCTTTTTCAACCCAGTTCATCGTCATTTATCGATTGGATTGAAAAGAACTCAAGCAAATTAATCAACATTCTTTTATGATTAAATAAATCTATTAAATTTTACTGTGTTTAATGTAAAAATTAAACTACATCTCTCATCATTAGATATGTATTTAGAAAAGTTGGAATAAATTACGGAGAGGTGAGAAGGGTGGGGCGGATGTGTTACGTTACTTCTTTACTGATGATAAGTTTGGATCATTGTTATGTTAGCAGTATTATTAATTCTTCGCCTTGAGATTTTGCCATGTGGAGCTAGGGTTAAAAATAGGATATAATTATATTCTTAGTTCTAGTATTGTTATGGTGGTACTGTTATTAAGTATGGAAAAAACTTTGTTATCACTTAGGAACATTTACTATATATACAAGAAAGCAGATCACTAAAATAATGAAAGAAGATTTTTGAGATTTTTAAATTATCTTAAGTAAATTAAAGTATTTACACCATGTTAATGTAAATACAAAGACATATTGTTTATGTATGAGGACGCAACACTGCCAAAATGATCATGTATGACGTTGAAAGTAAGTTCACGTTTGGATGTTAATGTGTAAGGTTACATATTAATGTTGATTTATAGTGTGGACCTATTTGTTGAGAACCGTGTTTGCGACCAATGTAATTCCTGGTAAACTAAAAGAGTGCCCAGTTGTGTTCGCTATGCCAATAAAGTCCTTAATGTATTTATTATACGGTAATTATATATACTTAGTTGTAGGGTTAGATTATTAATTTACATAGTTTCAGATGATTGTTTAAAGTTAATGCTTTATTAATATGTGAATGATGATACTCATGTGTTCAGTTATATGTGTAGGTATAACTGATAATATATATGTTAGAATATAGCTCTTGAAAAAAGTTTTAAAGGAATATAGTGTTACAGTCTTGTATTAAGACTAATATTTAGTTAACTTATTAGTTATGAGTGCATATAGATTGGTACTTTGTTTATATTGACTGTGCTATTATTCTGATATTAGTTGTAAAGGTTGTAATAGGTTTGTTCTTTTGTAACATTATTTTCAGTTCATATGTTAAGCTCGGTATGTTATGCTTTATTGATGTGGAATACCATATTTATGTTAGAGTTATATTTTCGTTTATTTGTTAATCAGTAGTGATGCTCACATTTAATACCATATTTTTAGTTGATAAATTGTTTTAAGATTTAGACAATAGATGTGACCATGTTAGTGTAAATTAGCCTATCGTTATGTTAGAGATAATGGTTATTAGACAAACAAGTTGTGAATATGCGTTATCTGTTTATTTAGGGCATGTCTTGTTTATATGTTCTGCTCCAAGTTACTACTCTAACTTGAGTGCATTAGAGCGGTGTGGAACTTTGTTAACCGAGTTAAATAAGCTTAGTTAGTAGTCTAGTCAACAAAAGTAGAACTCATCAACTAATTAGTCAACTTATTCATAGATTCAGATGATACTAAGTGTTAAACTTTTCATTACATGTGAAAATTTGTTACGTCAACATATAATGATTGCTGTCAAAATTAAAAGAACTTGATTTTATTGTTTATGTATTATTCATATTTTTTTTACTCGAAATGTGACTTGATAATCAATAGTATATCAATAAGCATCATATAAGATCACAGTAATGTATGTCAGAGGGAGTGTATAGATAGTTGAGTTTGAATTTTTTAGTGATTTACTAGCTTAATAAGTATAGGTTATATTAAATAATAACTGTTTAACTAAATTTTTATAGTTAAAAATTTGACCTTATTTCAAATAGTATTACAATAGTATCACAAGTTATTGGTCAAGGTGGGAGGTTGGATTAGCTGGTTGCAGAATGTGTAGGTTTTGATATTTAGTTGATATTTAACTGCTTTAGGGTATGTAAAAAATAAGTATAATTTAGTTAAGATATTTTCTCAACAAGCTCGTAAGATAATCTTTATTTTTATTTATATTATTTATTTTTTATTTTTCTGATGGTTCTGAAAATCATTTATTTTCAAAATTTACTCGTTTTAGTTAGTTATAAGAAAGGTACCAGACCGTTATCATTATCACTAATATTTAATTAAACTCGGTGCACCGCACCGGAGCCAGCACGGTTGCAGCGGTCAACTCCTACACTCCTCTGAGTCAGACACCTTCTTCATTCTTTCCCTCCTTATTCATTCTTTTCATCCTTTCTTTCAATTCCTCTCTTCACCTCTGTTTTGCACTACTTGTGCTCTATTTTTTCAGTCTACTTACAATAGCGACCCCACGCTAAATAGGATGGGGTAACTAAGTCACCCCTACACAGGTAGTCTTAATGGTGAGACCTCCCATATTATTCGAGAGGTGTGCTCTGGGTGTCCGAAAACACATATGGAGTAAGTACACCAACTTTGATTTGGGTTATATAATCGAGAATGTCTTATTATTATCTCCTTAATCGATATCCTAATTTGATGGTTGCCACTTACCAACTCTGGAATCCTTCTCAGGGACTCCTCCTCCTTCTCCTTCTCATTTTTCCTCCTCCTTTCCTCCTCCTTCTTCCTTCTCTGTTTTGCATTCCCATTGCATCTTCTTCTTCTTCTGTTTTGCATTCCATGCATTTCTTCTTCTTTTTTTTCAAAGGGGGGACCCCCACTCCGGTGGGGTCCCTGGACTCAGAAGCCGAATCCGTTTCCGTCTCCGTCTCCGACTCCGACTCCTCAAACCTGCTTCTCCAATTTCAGTCTTCTACGATCATTTTCTTAATTTTTACGGGCGGCAGCGTCCCCCCTTCACGGGGGGGGGACGCAGAGGAACATAATCTCGCCATCTCCGACGAGATTTCGTTCATCATAACTCACATCAAATTTCATTTCCGATACGTTAAGCCCTAACAGGGTTTTTCAGACGAATTTGACCTTGGCGCTAGGGGGCAGCACCCCTTAGGGGTGACCTACGGTCACCAAAAACTCGCCTGTGATCAGTTTATCACACACAATGACCACATACCAAGTTTGAAGGCGATAGCTCTATTCCTTCCTATCGAAAAGGGTGGCCGCGGGACTGGGTACCTTACTACAGCGAGAGAGTTTGTTAATATTAGTAAATTATTTTGTTTCGAATATATTTTTTCATTGTTAAATACCAACCAGAGCACGTAGAAAGACGAATTAAAGATCGATTTAGGGGTAATCGATCACGATAATCGATTGGAACCATCAAAAAATGATCTATCGATCATTTTAAAACCTTCTAGAACCAAAAAAGCCCTTTTGAGGGGCTCCGCCCCCACTTTTTGGGGCTAAAACCTTGAGTTCAGCTCCAAAACCACGGAGGTCGGGTCTTCCAGACCTTAAATCCGGTCTCACCGACCTTAAAAACCCATAATTTTGACAGGTCAAGCTTGAAAAACCAATGTTGCAAAATGTTGCTTTGCAAACATTTGCAAACATCTGCTTATGCAACATTCTGGGGGGGGGCTGTGACTTGGCTGTCAGTGTGCTCCCTTATTACTTACTATATATATAATTATATATATATAATTATATATATATTATAATATATATATATATATATAATATATATATATATATATTACATTGAATATAAAAATATATATATATAATATATATATATATGTATATATCTATGTATATATTTATGAGTATATTATTATTATATTATGGTATATTAGTATTATATATTTATATATATGGAATTGAAATGTAGACGACTCATATATGTATTTTATATGATATATATAATCATTTTAGTTTCTATAAGTATAGAAATATAACTTATATTATTATTAAGAAGAGCATTATATTTATTACTTTAAATATATATCATTTTATTAATATATTTATATTCTTGACCATTTAATTGACAATAATAATAATTCATATATATTATTATTCGATCATTAATTATATGTGAAATTGAGAATATAAATAAATATATATATACATACTATCGTCAATAAGAATGATACTTTGTACTATTTGAAATAAGCTATAAATATGTAGATATATATATTATATATTATAAGTTATATATTACAGTTTTATATAATTTTTTATATATATATATATAGTATATATATATATATGTATATATTAGAAGACATTATTATTTTTATCTCTTAAATTTTAATCATGAATATTAATAGTAAAAAATTTAATATATTTAATCTCTATAAATTGAAGTCTATCTTGAGAACTCAGTGATAATAACCCAAATACTGGTTATTAACATTGTATGTAAACGTGATTAAGTGATTATGCAAAAACACAGTATATGTTGGTACAGTTTAAACAAGTAGTTTTTTGTTTATCTGGCAACATCGATTTTTTGCAAAAACCGTGACTAATGCTTTCGTTCGTTCTTCCGTTTTTTGACTGTTGACGAAATAATCGAAAGAGCGTTTAACTGCCTGCAACATTTCACTCACCAAAAATGGAAAGAGGTGAACCACAAGAGATGTCCACTTTATTGGCCTCTCATTTTATGAGTCAGAATAGAGCATATATATTATAAGAGAAGCATCTAGGCCCATACCTATAGATCTTTCTCTTTTCTCATTTAAATATTCGAGAATTCGTATAATATATAATTATATATTAATTATATATAGATTATAATTAATATAGGTAATAGTAAATATATATATATTATATTTATATGTAATATACAATATATATATATATATATATATACTATATATATATATATAGTATATTATATATATACTTAAGTAATATTATAGAAACTAATATTATAAATTTAGGGTAGTATATAGAATTTTTAAATTAATAAATAAAAGAGAATGCCGAAGAAATTTTTACTTCGTTAGTTTATTTATATTAATTCAGAGTATAATAAAGAAAAGAAAAGGAAATACTCAAATTGATAAATTTTTGATATATAATATATACTATATATATATATATATATATATATATATAATTTATAGTCCATAGTATCTTATATATCCTACTATACTATGAATAAAAAACGTATATATTATTTATATAAATTATATATACCACAGTTATAATAATCAAATTATATTATATATATATGATAACATTATTGTTCAAATGACAGAACGTGCTTATTTATTGTGATATCTTATATTTTTAATAATTATTATGGTTATATATATATAATAATTATTATGTACCTAAATTTTCTTGTAATAATGTAGATAAGAAATAAACAAATATTTATATATATAATTAACTAATATACTATATATAAATATATTAGTTTTACCACATGTCAATATATTCTATATTTATTTCTAATAATCACTATTATATAAAAATTAATATTTATTATACTTTATATATTTACTGTATATATCTTTATTATAAATATATTTCCATATATATACTATATATTTATAATATATATATATATATATACTGATTTAGTTAGATTTTATTGATAATATTGTTAGGTATAGTAATGTTGTTTATATATATATAAATATCAATACATAAAATATTTATATTTATTTATATTTAGTCATATAAATATATATATAGTATTATATATGAATTTAATTTGTATAATATGAATGAATATAATTCATTTATTTTAAGTAATTTATAATTTATATATTATAGATGTAATTAATAGTTATATTATAACTAGAATTTAACAATTTCTTTATCATTATTAAAAACGGGAAATACTTACTTAAATAGACTGATTTAAATACTTTTAAACATGCACATATATAATTAACCATATATAAATATCTACTCTATAAGTGCTCAGTGATTATGTATTTATATATATATATATATATTATATATATATTATATTTTATATATTAGAACATTAGTACTTCTCATTTATATAATTTTACATATGTCACTTCTCTATTATATATATAAGAGATACTTTAATAATTAACTATTGATTATATTTTGTATAGATATTAATCCCATGGTACAAAATATAATAATGTGAATATAATAATATAATATAGATATATAATAAGTCTTAAGATTATGTGTCCAATCTTTCCCTATAATAATCTAGATATATATATATTAGATAAAAAAATTTATATTAATTATATACTCATTTATAATAGTAGATATTAATACATTTGGTAAAAAAATTTATAAAAGACTCATATAACAATTATTATTATATATATCATATATAATTTATTATATATTTTATATTAAATATATAATATGATAAATAGTAAATTTTTTGTGAGCTATGCAACTAGTATATAATATGGGTAGAGGGGGTAGGGTAATATAAACCAGTATATATAAACAGGGTGTTATCGAGAAAACATTGTGGAGGCCCATTTCTGCGAGGATTGTGATTATATAGTCGATCAGCAAGAAGCAATTGAGAACACATATAACTGTCCGCTAAATTTTAATTTTTATTATCCTTACTATGACGTTGTTTACAATGATGCAAGGCACAGGTGTGTGAAAGTTAATCAGTACGGCATAATTGCCGATATGTTTAATATGTTTCCCGTATAAAAATAATTTGTTAATTTTAACCTTACCAGCAATGTTACGGTATTTGACTTTCGTTTTAGGTAAGCTATTAATCGAAATATCACTACTTCCATGATGTCACTCGTACGCTTGAATGTTTCAATTTTCAAATAGTAACCTTTGATCTCGTGCTAGGAAAGGTCTTGACGCCGGCCTTCGCTTTAGGTGTTTTTCTCTGTGTTTAAGATACGAGAATGTATTCCAATCTGGAAATGGCGGACATTCATTTAATGTATGGCCTTGCCGAATGCAATTCTGCCGAAGCACGACGTCTAAACGCGGGCCCATACCCTAACAAACGCATACCGGATAAGAAAACATTTCAGAGCTTGGATGAACGTTTACGGGAAAGTGGATCATTATAAAACGGGTATCGGATGTGGTAGACCGATGAATCTGATATCTGTCAATTGCGAGGAAAGAATCTTGAATCACATTGAGGAAGATAACGGGACCAATGCTCGTAGAATAGCTGCAATGGAGAACGTAAGACATATGAGGGTATGGAGAGTACTCCAGGTGCAACAGCTATACCCATTCCATCTGCAACTCGGGCAGACACTACAAGAGGATGATTTCCCACATATAAATATTTATATTTGGTGCTTACAATTGTCAAAATAGTTAAGATAGACTCAAGTAGATATCGAGAAATCCTAAAAAATTTACACCGTGCCGTGGAAGGCGCGTGACATTGAGGCAGAAATATGGGATAAGAGGTCATGCGACCAGAGCAACATTACAGCCAATAAGTCTGATTTTCAAAAGTCAAATAATATACCCAAATTGTTGTTTGTATTCGCTTCACCAGCACTATTTTTCTCTAGGAGTTACATGAAGAATCGGGTGTATGTCAATGAGCATTGAACCGTTCATCAGCATTTTTTACCGCTACTACCACCTTTCACGGGCAAACTCTATTCAAGGAGGGTGTAATGTACTAATAAGCTTCAAGCATTAAAAATCCGGTACAAACCCAATTTCGCAGATAAGCCCAGACGCAAGGTTTAATTAATGTGAGAGAAATTAAATTCGGCTGGAAACAGAAAATATTAGAGACTTTCACGGTATAGTTGTGACTGGAAAGAAAGAAGCACCACAGCAAACAAGCCTGGAGTTGCTAATGTCCAAACAAAGCTCATGTGCAGACACTGCAACCCTTGTGCAATGAGGGTGTCGAAAAGTTAGACATTCGAGTGATCAGTTCCCTCGAATACTTGCTGCTGTAGTATCTACAGGAAGAGATACGATTCCTAAGTCGCATCGCAAAGATAAATGGCAAGTGAATTGGATAGTACGGTACAGTTTCTAAGCCTTTTGACCTAGGTTCTCCCCTATCAAAAAGGCGGATGAAACCTGAAGTCCCAGATATGAGAGCAGCTCTCTATTCGAAAGATAACTGGACTCTTGTATAGTTGGAATTTAGCTGTAGATTGTCATGAAAATATCGCAGTCTAAGCAGATCTCCCAACTCTGGATAACGTACTATAACAATCATTGTGATATAAGGTTTTCAAGACATTTTGTTTATGTTAATTCCAAATATGTTTATATTGTCAACAGGAAGACCGAAGCACCACAGAAAGTTAGGAAAGCTAGAAAGGTCTTAGAGGGGGTGATGATGAAACAAGTTGGGTTGAATTTCACCAGGTTAAGGCGACACCTGCCCAGGAATAATGTCTAAATCAGTAGAATAGGATATGAATTTGTTAGGATGAGAGGCAACTGTGGGTGCAAGAAGCTGAATTTAATATGAGTTGAAGAATGAATTATTAAACCATAGGAATAGGTTGAGTAAAGTTAGATAAGCAAGAGGTTAGAGTAATTTGTCCAGTGGGAGAACAAAGGAAGTCAACACTTCAGTTTAGTGAAAATCAGATTCATCGTCGTATAAAAATATATTTACAAAGATTTTATAGTTAAATAAAAAATTTTCAAAAAATGATAAAGAACGAAAATTGTTTCATTCCGATAAAGCAGTGCCTGGCCTGAACTGTGCGAGAAAAGCACTATCGAAAGCTGGATTTGGAAGAAGAAATATTTAGACGAAAAAAGACTGAACCAACGTATTATATTTTCGATCAGCGATTACAACCCCACCTTCTCAGCAGAAGTTGAAGAGTTTGAAAGGTCAAAGCAGCCACTTCAGGGTTAGGTAGCGTACTTTATGGATAAGTAGCGTAGAGGCAACACATCATCTCGATTAAAGTGTCAGAAGATACACTTAGGGTAGAATGGAACTGTTGGGTAAACATTAAAATTAAGAATATTACAATTACGAATCTAATATTTACCGATGATAAATTGAAGATTTCGCTTTATAAATAGGCTAGTGTTGAAGAATAAATCAGGATGTTCAGAATCCCGTTGCTCCATATTGTTGAGGATGCTTAATGAATTTTTTCCTCACCTCCTGGATCAGCATGAGAAGACCCCGAGCATATATTATTGTGTATATTGAAATGTCTTAAATAGATGATATCAGTATTTGAATGAGAAGATGTATCAATC
>JABUQX010017184.1:50000-57898 GCA_015478945.1 Trachelipus rathkii | reverse complement strand
ACATCAAATCGGTTGCTAAAATGACCTCAAAAAGCATTGGGGGATTCTGTTCAGATAGCGTGAATTTTTTACTTTGCTCAGATACTTCAGTTTATTAAGCGTCTAATCCGTCCCCTGTATGGAATACGGTTCCTCTTTATTGGATAGAATTGAAATAGGCAGAGAGGCTTATAAACGTTCCCATACTTTCTGACTGCTTGCCCATTTCTCTTCGTCGTGACGTCGGTGCCCTATCTCTTTATAGGTATTACCACGGCAGGTGCTCGAGAGAAATGACTCTCTCGCATTCTTCCACCCTTGCGTCGCCTCGTAACATACAAAATTGTAGTGAATATTGGGACTCAAGGATCACTCGCAGTGGTACCTCCCTTCTTTCCTCCACCAGCTGTTTTGTGGAACTCCTTGCCTTCTTTTATTTCCCCGCACATTCAATCTTCCTCCTATTAAGTCCCTCGTCGCGCCAACCTGAGTGTGTGTGTGGATAGGTATTACTTCCATTTATTTTAATTTGCTATTTCATTTATGTAATTTTTTTTTTTATTTTTTTATATTTTATTTTTTTGCCCCTTCCTTTTGAAAAGGGCATTCCTATAAAGTTTTGTATAGTTATATATATATATATTATTAAATATATTATAATTATTATATATATATAATATATTATATATATATATATTTTTATTATATATAATATAATATGTATATACTTTATATATATATTATTATATATATAATATATATATATATATATATATATTATATATATATATTATATATATATTTATATAATATATGTAATATATATATAATATTATATATTATATTATTATATATAGATAATATACATATAATATACAGTATCATATATAGTATATATATAATATATATATATTATATAAATAAGATATATATTATATATTATATTATATATATTATTATATATATATATATTATTATATATATATAGTGGTATATATATATCATATATATATATATATATATATATTAAGTAATTATATATATATATTATATATAATTATTAATAATAATATCTATATATATTATATATATCAATATATATATATAATATTATTATATATATCTATATATATATATATATATATATATATTAGCTATATCATATAATATATATATATATATAATTATATATAATAATATTATATTTAATATATTATTTTATATATATATATATTATTACTATATATATATATATATCATATATATATATATATATATATATGATATAGATTATATATATATTAATACTATATATATATATATATAATATATTATATATATATATATAATATATAATATATATTAAATATATATACTAATAACTATAAGTCTATAAAATATAATTAAACGTTATATTATATCTATTATATATATATATATATTATATATATATATATATATATTTATATATATATAATATACTTATATATGTATTATATACATATAAGTTCTATTACTTATATAACTATATTTATACTCATAAGATATTATATCATATATATATATATTATATATATATATTATTAAATTATAATAATTTAGTATTATTATTATATATATATTATATATTACTATATATACTAGATATATATATATATATATATCTATTATCTATATATATACTAGTTAATTATATAATATATATTATACTATTATATATTACAGCATTCCTTACTGACTCAGTCCACTTTTTCTTCGGTCTCCTTTTCCGGACTGGCATTTCCCAGCATTCACCACTATATATTCCGCTTAACCCAACCGATTATCATCCATCCTTCCACATGACCAGTATCTATATACTCTTTATTCTCTCATTTATATCCTTCACACCACACAACTCACTAAAACGTTCTTTCCTCTTTTATCAACTCTTCTCACACCTTACACGCCCCTATAGATGCAATCTGAAACATTGTAGCTTAAATCTATACCTTCTTATTCTAGACCATTAGTCTTACTACTATCCATTAACACAGGTAACAGCACCCTAATGTAAGACCTAAGGCGCACTCAAGGACGATAGTCCTTACATCCAAAAGAGATTTACATTGCATCGCACCTCTCTTACGCATCACAACTTGTCATTACGTACCTTCGGGTGTATCATGCGTTCCCTTTCATCAACTATATTCCTACATATTCAAACTCAGAACTTGTTCCGGTTGATCCCCCAGACAGCATAACTTGCCACCGATGACTGTCCCCAATCACAACATAACTTTACCATTTTCTACGTTTTACTTTCAAACCTCCTTTTACAAACCTCTCTCAAATCCCTCTACAATCCTCCAAGAACTCTCTCATTTCAGATTCGCCACACAAAACCAAATTATCTCCATATAAAGGTAGGGCACCCTCCACTCTTCTAATTTCCCATCATTCATAACCCATTTCGGACCTTACCTCTAACTTCTTTCATAACCCACCAGTTTACAATTGAAGTACCCAAGGAGTTCATACACATCTGCCTCACCTCGCTCTCTAATATTAAACTAATCACATTCAACTTCTTTTACTTCTTTGACACAAGCTTCACTTGCAATCTATAAACCCAAGTACCAATTTTTTCTTCTTCTTCTCTTATTTTCCATCATTTGTTTCGATGAAGATTGATCAAAATCTCACCACTTCTAACGCAAACCTTTTCTCTTACCAATGCAGTCCCTTTAGTCACTCCACGCACCCTTTTTGAACCAGAATACAAGCAATATTATATATATATATATTATATTATATATATATATATTTATTTATAATATATTAAATAGTATACTATTGATATATATATATATATATATATATCTATATATTTATATATCTATTAGTATATATAATATTCTAACCAGGAACTTATGAGAGATTTACGTTCTTGTTTCTTTTTGATTTTTATGCATTTTAGACATCGTTAATGGAAAACATTAGACATCCTGATTTACATAGCAATGGCAATTATGTTGCCTTTCAGTATTCCATAGAACTCTCTGCTTTATGTTAACCAAGGTTTATAGAAGCACTAGTCACATCTATGCTCACTAGCTGTCTATTATATTATATCTATAGTATATCGTTCGCGCCTCACTACTCGTGATATTATGTTAGTTATCATAGTGATAGTCTCTACATGTTTACCATTTATGACGGTGTATATATATATATATTATATATTATATATATAAAATATTTATATATAATATTTATATATTAATATATATATATTATATATTAAAAGTGGCTAGGGGTCGCAAAGAACACAGTATGCGCTTATGCACTGCGCTTTATCATATGTACAAGAGAACAATTTTTGTAATAGTAGTGTTATTCATGCATAGAAAACACGCCTCAGTATCAAACAAGCTTTTAGGAATGGCTCCGAAATGAATAACTAACACCACAAACTGCTTATATGGCGAAATGGCGAGCGAACGTGGGTGATTTTAAATGGTCGTTTCGACTTCAGTTGCCGCGGAGAATGAGTTGCGTTGATCGCTCACGTCACTGTACTTCCTCTCTTGACGTTATACGGTTGATTATCTAATCTTTTCAGTTTTCAGGGTACAGTGTATAGAATAACAGAACCTAACCATACGCTGAAGTAATCATGCCTGCATATGCTCTGATTAGGGCTTGTTTTAATCACGAAAAGTTTCAATCACAATAATAGTTTCTATTGCCATTTGCAACATTAGTTGAACTGGCTGTTTCAAATTTAAATCTTAAAATAGAACGAGAGCGGGAGTGCCGCATACAGTTTGCTATTGACTGACGTTTCTCCAGAGTCTTTGTATTAAATTAAATAGACCCTATTATATAAGACATAGATACATGATTTGAAAACTCAGGCATTCCAAACGTCGTGCTTGTGGTCGAGTGCAACGCCAGATATTATTGAGTGCAGATGTTGCCAGTTGCTGCCGAGCAAGACAGCACCAAGAGATATGGCGCACCCATGGGCCACCTCACCATTACTATGGATCGTCAAGGCCAAGCGAAGTCGTAACAATGAGGGCAAAGGGGAGATGTACAATCTCAAGATTAATTGCACCCAGTGTTAAAATGTTTTCAGCTTTGATACCAAAGTAACTTTGATAACAAAGGAACTGAAAGTAACTACGATTACCTATATACAGATTTTAGTTTCCTTTTTCAATTTTGTAAAATTCAACCATTCAATATTTCACATAAATCTTTTATTTTGGTTCAATAATAAAAATTTAGATCTATAACTTCTATTTGTTAGAAACATCCTTCATTATACAACAAGTTGTGTACAGCAATTGAAGGGAGGTCAAAGAAGGGTCGCAGCTGCTCAAGAGACAGTGAGCAATCCAGCAAGAAGCGCCAGACGAATAATAATCCAGTCCATGAATGTATTCAACAAGATATGAGCTTTTAAGTTGCTTTACAAGTAATTATTCTACTTTAAGTGTATAGGTATACTATGAGTAAAGCCATAACAAGTAAGTGATAAAAACAATCCACACTTTTTAAGTTTAGAATACTATTTTTCATTTATCAATTTTGTTTTATTTCCAGATTTCTGATAAATTGCATGGTATCTGTCCACATTGTGTAGACAAAATTCTTTGCCGAGTTTCTAGTCCTACCTTGAAACCCTGAGTTCTATTTCCCCTCGAGGAGAAAAGTGATGAGGGATCTTGAGGTCATATGCGAAACAGGAAAGGCTGACCTGACCAACATTCTCAGTGAAGTTAGTTATGTGGTCACAACTGCTGACAGATGGACTGGGCACAGCAGAAGCTTCCTGAGCATGACGATTTACTGGATTAACAGGACCACGTTGAAGAGAGAAAGCTGTCTTTGCCTGCAGGGAGCTGCCTTTGTCTCAGACCCTCAACGTCCAAGCGCAAAGCAAAACATCATGGACATCCGTCAAAAATATGGCATTGAGCATAAGGTCTTTAAGTTCAAATCTTAGGTATTTTAGACTATTAGTCTTATTTAATTGTAAAATATATTAAACTAGAAAGTTACATAGAAAGTTAAAAATTTGAAACCTCAAATTAATGAACAGACTATTAAATTATAAAACTTTATTTTCATATTGTCTGAATCACAACAGAAAACAGTGCAAACTTCAGTGCAACCTTCAGGGTAGACGCTCAGGCAGACCCAGGTGACGAAGAGCAGGTACTGATTCCAGATATGGTGGATACACATGAGGTAATAGAGCAAATGGGAGACTCGGACCTTATGCAGACAAAACCTGTCCAGGTAAGAAATCAACTTAAAGAGCATGATGACATTAGCCTGTCTGCACATCCCCCCTGTATGTCCCACACATTAAACATCTTGGATACTTGGGATGTATCAAAGGTTCCAAGTTAATCCTCTGGTGCCAAGGATCCATTTATCAAGACATTTGCTAAAGCACAGACATTGTGAAATGCTCTTAACAGGAAGACCATAGCTGCTGTCAGGATCAAGCGAAGTTGGATGCAAAACTTAAAACATCAAGTGTTGCTTGCTAGAACGATCTATATGGCTCCATGGAAAACTTGCTCAAGAAACGTAGAACAGTTTTGACCCAGTTCAACAAGATTTTCACTGAACAGAGACCTAAGAATCTTCCCGTATTCACCCAAATTGACAAAGAGTTGATTGCTGACTATGTTGAGATAATGGCACTGATTAATATTAGGTTTGATATGCTGCAGGATGAGAAGAACGTTTATGGGGTTCCTATTGCAACACCACTACCTCCTCAGGGATGACCGTGATAGGATGCAGCCCGAGGCAGTAAATATATTCAAACATGATTAAAACTGGTCAAGTTCCTACTGAACCAACCAAAAGAGAATAGCCAAGAGTTTTGAAGCCAGGTTCAGCAGTTTCTTTGATGTTGAGAATTTGCTCATATCAACAGTTCTGCAAGCTCACTTCGAACTGGGAGTGGTGCGCTTGTTGAATGAGGCGAATTGTGGTCAACAATGACACTCGTCTACATGAGGACACTGAAAGTGAAGGGATCGCAAATGACGCATTTGACGTGAGTTTAAATTTTATAACTTGGTACCTACTTTAAGATACTTAATTCTTATAATTACATATTCAAGTAATTGTTTTAATAATTATTATTTATCAAATAATTTGATCATGTTGTATAAAATTAATTAAGTTATTAAATTATAACATTCTGATGTACATATTCACAACACGTTGTTATGTTGTGTTCAAATGGCAATCTTGAAAACTTGATTTATTATATGAATACTTAAAAACTTTCAAGTAATTCAGAAACTCAAAGCCCCATTGCTGCAAGTTGGAGCAGGCCCTGGATAACTGGACTGTAACTAACGTCCACCTACTACCTCGTCCGATGAACCCGTTTCCACCTGAGTGACAGGTTGTGTAGATCAATTATTCATCAAATACAATGCCCTCTTAGCCAGCTCAGCTGCTGTGGGGAGGATGTTCAGTTGAGGGTCAAACATTCTGAGAACAGAGCGAGCAGCCTTGACATCCACCAACTATGAAAAGTTCATTTTTTTTTTTTTTGATAGAGAATATAACCTTCTTCAAGATGCAGAAGAATGAGATTTAAGAGGAAGAGGAAGAGGAAGAGGAAGAGGAAGAGGAAGAGGAAGAAGAAGAGGAAGAAGGGAAAAGGGAGAGAGGATATCGTATTTGAATACAAATATAATTAAATTCCCAAACCACGTATTATTTAAAACGCTTTAAAAATTACTTTTAAAATAAAAGAAAATTGTCGCATTTTAAGAGTATTAGATATTTCCAGTTGCGCTGTATCCATAATATTTGCGCTTTTGCACGAGTTCTAACAACTTTTTAATAAGCTGCGCTCTTTACTTGCGCACCAAATTTTGTCAGCTTGCGCTCTAAAGTTTAAAACTTACGTGCCCACCTTTGTATATATATATATATATATAATAATATATATATATATATTATATCTATACTATAATATATATATATATATATATATATATATTATATATATTATTATATTATTATATATATAATAATATATATATATATTATATATATATTAATATATATAATACATATAATTATATAATATATATATACAATATATATATATATATAATATATATTATATATATATATATAGATATATACTATATATATTATTAGAGTACGTTAATATGTATATATATATTATATATATATATATAACCATTTAAAATTACCTCTAACCTTACTATTTAAATTAGATACAGACTCTCATATTTACGTTTTTTAGTCAAGAATTTAACTAAGGAGCAAAATTCTTCCAGTCACATGACCACCTGGAATAAGATTCCAAAATGAAAATTAAATGAGCAAACGAGTAGGATTTGAGGACTTGGATTTTTTTTTCATTTTGCTTAATAACAATCTTTTTTCATTTTTAATATTTAATTGCTTTTTTGCTTTTTAGTTTTTTTTTTTTTTTTAGTTTTTGTTTGTTTTTTTTTTCTTTTTTTCCCATTGGTGGGTTAGTGGCAGAATAGCGTGTTCCATTTGGTGAGGGCGTCGACCTTTGGGTTACTTTAGTTTCTAATTATTCTTTACTCAGACTAATGTGATTATAATTAGGAGATTGTAATGAGTTATTATTATTATTATTATTATTATTATTATTATTATTATTATTATTATTATTATTATTATTATTATTATTATTATTATTATTATTATTATTATTATTATTATTATTATTATTATTATTATCATCATCATCATCATCATCATCATCATCATCATCATCATCATCATCATCATCATCATCAACTTCATCCAAATATCATTGCTTCATTTTCCAACTTTACTTATCACTCCTCGCATCATCATCGCATCATCATCATCATCATCATCAT